>JAQISU010000051.1:8707500-8975000 GCA_029339505.1 Unio delphinus | reverse complement strand
ACTTGAAATGCTTATTAGTTCCAATGTGTACGCCTTAATTTCACTCGGCCAATCATGAATCAGTGGTTTCAATTTATTTTCCTAAAACAATCGTTTGTTTCGTCAGTAAGAATATCTGAACTACGTTATATATCTTTTCTCTTTGAAGAATGACTATTTGACACGGACCGGAAGTTCAGCTATCTCTTTCTCAAACCAGTTTAGATATCTTAGATATCCGGTCAATCTCATTGAACCGGAACGCTGGTTCCTTTGAAGTGTGAACAATGACATGGACAAAATTAGGAATAAAGGTCAAACTGACCCTTGCAAACACTACCCTGGTCTAAATGTGATAAAATATGTATGCTCGTTGCATTCAACCTTAAGGTTCACTGCTTCTTCAAAATGTGATACTTTTCCTTTTCAAATAAATATACCACATACATTTGTATCCGATCTGTTTGTTATGTGATAAAATATTACCCCCTCTCTCGTTAGTCAGTATTCGTCGTATCCTAATGCAACAGAAACTAAGGACAATTTGGGTCAGTTTGCAGTATGACAGCATTTACACAAACCCTAGTACAGAAAATGAACGTATCTCCCTAAATGTAGGGAGTTTAGCTGTCTCTTTCTCAATCCGATTTAAGATATTTGGCCAGTCTCATTGAATCGGAACACTTAATGTACTTACGTACGCCCTGCCGTGAAATATAACTTCAAGGCGATCGAGTTCTCGGTTAAAAGAATTCACATTTTGATTATACAAATGAATTGATGAAATTCAATTCTTGTCTAGCACTTATATTTACTAAGATTTTTTTCATAACATTTCCAGACATATTAATATCAACAATCCCTAGCCTACATAAATCGCATTATATGTAAACAAAAACTTGACAATTATCTCATAAATTTCTTTTCTTTTTAAATTAAAAATAATATATGAAATTCATTGAACAAATGAGTCATATAACATGCAAGACAGATGAATGCAAACACTTATCTTCGAACTCGTATCAAAGAAAAAATGGATGTATATATGTAAAACAGATAAATTCAAGCAAAAAACTACCAACGTAATACAAAGAACAAATTGCTAAGATTGAGACAAAACATTGTGTAGCAGAATCTCACTGTACTTTAATGTTCTGGATCACTCAACTTCCAGACACTCGTCCCTTGGACAATTTTAATGAGAGAATACTTGTTATTCCTCCGGAGCTAAGAACTTATTGCCTTCCACCAGAGTTTCGAGTCACAAATCTTGCGATGCTGAATGCTTAAAAAAACGAAACGCGTTTGCAAAAACATACATGTAGACAGGCAGGGAGCATACAAGAAACGGTTTAATAATAATAATATAGAATTGCTTCGTGTGATAAATAAATCTCGCCAATAGTATTGTGAGAGCATGCCATCCTTGGACATGTACAATGGTGTTCAGCATTAGAACACTGCTTAGATATTTGAAACTTCTGTTTAAATACGTCACAGATGGCAGGACTTAAAAACTCCAAAAATAAAACTGAAACAAACCTACTCAACAACGTACTATCGGTGCCGTAATGAGAGAATTGTGTCATAGTTTAAAAAACAGCATCGTTATCTGCAAGATAGCAAAATCTCTTCTACTCTTTCATAGCACCGATGCCAGGGTTAACAATTGATAAGATGAAAATCGCTTCTTAATGAAGCAGTATGCTAGTCTGACGTACATATCTGCACTTATCCAGACAAATTACTAATTCATGCAAGTGAATCATTATAGTATTTTCCCAGAAAGACTCACTAAAACAAACACCCCTTTGTTTCAATGAAATCAAAAAGTAAAGGGCACAATAGAAAAAAAAAACACTTATGCGGAGGGGGGTGGGGAATGATTTTTTTTATTATCACCGAACATTATATCTTGATTAGTAGGGCACACGGGAATTTTCTTTTCATTTTCTCTGGGGGGAAATGTCATTGCGTTGATGGAAAATAATTACGTCTTCAATAATAAACAATATTCCTTGTGTTCCTTAGTACTTTCAATACTGGGCTATTGTAACTCAATTATGTCTGGTTCGTGTCAATATCTACTCCAGAAACTTCAAAAAGTTCAAAACACAGCTATTTGGATCATCCTTAGAGTACCACGATCAGAACACACCTCCCCCTGCTCTGTACCCTACACTGGTTATCGTTTCGATCTAGAATCGAACACAAAACTCACATTCTCATTATTCCCAATATGAAAATTAAGTAATATAAATAATGTTCTTATGCATACCTAGGCCCAGCAACGTAGAACATATTGCCCATTGAAATTAAACACAACGACACAGTGGTCCCTTTCTAGAGTGTTCTTAAAGCTCACCTATTTTGACTACAATAACAGACTTAACGACCTTATAATGTTTCCTTACCTTAAATATTTTCAGCATGTCTTTTGTTTTAAAAGTTCATGATGTTTTTGTTTTTTTGGGAATCATATCATTATGTATATCTTGTGTGTGTTGTCTAATGTTGTAAAGCTCTTTGAGCTTCTAAAGATTAGGCGATGTACTAAGTCCTGATTATTATTATTATTATTATTATTATTATTATTATTATTATTATTGCAGGAAAATCCCAACACGTCCCACCTCGCTCTATCATACCTCACCTCACCGTAAGGCAAAAATAAAATGGTCAGTGCCTTATTTAGATGCTGATTTTAATTTGATTCTTGCTGAGGAATATCCGTGTTTCATATCAAATATAGGTGCAGTGATAACAAAAATGATGTGATGACGTTTATTTTGGAATCAAGGGGTAGGAGTGGTGGTGGGTCTATACAGTCAAACTTTCAATAATCCAGTGTGTACATAGATCTTGTCTCGCGACGTCATCTTAAAGTCTATCGCATACTAAAGACGACGACATGTATGAAGAGAAATACTCCGTCAGCATAATAATAATTAATAATCTAATAGTCGTGAAATTTAATAACTTGACGTTTACAGGCCTTTAATACTGTACACTTTTGACAAGCTCTTTTACTTGACCCGATGATAAGATCTGATGTCCCGATGATAAGATCTGATGTCCCGATGATAAGATCTTATGTCCCGATGATAAGATCTTATGTCCCGATGACAAGATCTTATGTCCCGATGACAAGATCTTATGTCCCGATGATAAGATCTGATGTCCCGATGACAAGATCTTATGTCCCGATGACAAGATCTTATGTCCCGATGACAAGATCTTATGTCCCGATGATAAGATCTGATGTCCCGATGATAAGATCTGATGTCCCGATGATAAGATCTGATGTCCCGATGATAATAGTTGGTCCTTTCGACTACATGTACTTCTCATTCTAAGGTGATCTCTTTCATTTGGATCTGTTTAGACCTAACCTTTTAAAATCACAAAATTATATAAATCTTGACGTAGTATCAGTATCTTTTAGCGGGTTAGTTCTGTCGGTATTATCTTTTCATCTATTCTCGTTGCTTCTGAGAATTTCATCGTCCACACGAATAAGTACAAGTTCAAACGTCTACGTTTATGTGGATGACACATTCTTTATAATGCAGATCTTCTATGAATAAAATACATCCTTAATTGGGGCCCGTGTGGCCGAGTGGTCTCGAGTCTAAGATTCGGCTAATGTAGTTATGTGAGAAAGCTTGCCAGTAGTTTCTCGTGGGTCGGTGTTCTTTCCGGGGTTTTTCCCGGGTTCTTCCTCCACCAATAATACTGGCCGCCATGTATAGCCTATCGTGTGCTGAAAAATGGCGTTAAACCATACAACAACAAGAACAACAACGTCATCCTCAATTATTATAGATAGAAAAGATTAAAACCATAATTAATTCTTTCTTTCTGTTAAATTATTCAAGGATTCTGCAGTGATGAAGGGTGATATACTTAGCATTGTCCCATTTATTTAAGGTTAACGTTTTGTCACCGCTGACACCAAACCGTCACGCTGACACCAAACTGTCTCGCTTGTTGAGGATATACCCCAGGCTATAGCGTTATATACATTTAATATGTATTTGTTAGTTCTGTATGATGTAAACTTGACTTTGTCAAAAATGAAGTTAAATGTGTTCCTGACTAGGGACATTGATGTTGTTTTAATTTTGTAAACAAATAACACATAGCTAATATTTCTCAAGGAGCGTGGGTTAAATATTAGAATTATTATGAGTAAAGGTAAACATGTCATTTGGGTCTGAGTCTAGGATACTGGAATTTCCCCCATTTTGAAGTTGACGTACCTGACGTTTCCCATGTTCTTTATTATTCAGTAACAGTTTATCCGTTTACAACTTAGGATTTTTTTAAATGAACTTTGGACCTACATCCTGTCTCTGCTTTTATTTTTAGTGTGTTAAATAATATTGTTTACTTGAACTTTAGTGATGATTTAAGTCCCATTACTGTAAGTTCTTTTTTAAAATTTCCCACTGTATTCAGTGGAAATGAATCATTTCTTGAATTTTACAAAACCTGTTGGTTTTCTCTCTTTTCTGTAATTAGTTTAAGACCATACATTCGAAATCATGATTTGAGTGTATTTTGAGGAAAGTGAGGGGCAATTACTTTAAGGAGATGGCCTCCAACATGTAGTAGACAGACTTAAACATATCTAAGTTTAATGACCTTCATAAATTGATATGAACCGCTATATCACGTTTTATCAAGATCATGTACTAACGTGAAATAAAAGTTAACGAACCTTTAAGTTCCTCTAAATGGCGCCGCTGACATTGCCATCATTACGAGAAAGCAAATGTCACACATAATTTGTACATCTTATTCTCCGCAAAACACGGTAATTTACATACCATAAATGTTACTGACATCGTTTTGTATACTATCTGTATACGCCAAGAATTATAATCGTTCGCATTTTTCTTTCAATTGTTGACGTTTTATGTGCTACTCTCTGTTAAAAAAAGGGCGTTGCTACGAATAGCACGGACATTAAAGCTCATTTGTAAGAGACAATCTAGGAGACTTGCTTCTTTTATCCAGAATGAGATGATATCAGCTAACGCCTCTCTCTCTCTCTCTCTCTCTCTCTCTCTCTCTCTCTCTCTCTCTCTCTCTCTCTCTCTCTCTCTCTCTCTCAGCAGCCAGAACAAAATCAAATTACAGCCATATTTAATTAACGGACTGATTCAATATTCTTCGTTAATTGCAACACACATTTAAGTTTAATTTTGGACAGCACATTGTCATTTTCCCCTCACATTGAGAAGTAGTTTTTCCCCATACTTAGTTAGCACAACTTTGATAGGTTTGAATTTCAGTTTGCTGTCTCTTGGAGATAATTCAGTTAGGTCTTGCTTTCAGACTTAAACGATTCAACATATGTACTTTCTCATGTCCAGTTTTGGAACGTAGACAAAATAAACTTAACGTGTGTTTTAAAACTGGGCAATCACAATTTTACATATAGCTATCCAGAAGTGTTGTGCATGGATAATAAAAGGTTTGAGATAAAACAAAAGTTTACTCAAGATGGGAAGTGTTGGGAATCTGACCCGGTCAACCATTGTGATATATAGGTGGACATAGAAACTCAAAACTGGCCAGATCCATCCGCTACCGACATATGTGAGGTCCCAGCAACTCAAAACTGGCCAGATTCAACCGTTACCGACATATGTGAGGTCCCAGCAACTCAAAACTGGCCAGATTCAACCGTTGCGATGTATGTGATGAGGATCTAGTATTCGTACATTCTAACTAATGTCACGTGATATTCAGAAGTGTAAGGTCAATCATTCTAATCTTTTCTTTTTAAATTTTCATTGTCATAAACAAAAAATTATTTTAAAGAATTTGAACAAGTGTCGACAAAATCCGCTAATATGCTTTCTGCAGAGAATCCGCAAACGCTTTCAACATTCCATAATTTGCGGGGAAAATCCCCCGAATATTAAAATGATGTGATCTCTTTTTCAGATCACTAGTAAAAGTGTAGCGGCAAAATGTGGGTTACTGCCAGGGGATGGGATTTTGATGATTGGCAATACTCCAGCCAATTACATGTCACATGAACAGGCCAAGATGGAAATTATAAGAGCGGGGAATGAATTGGATTTGGTTGTTCAAAGGTAATTAATTACATGTATCAATTATACATATATCATAGTCATTTTTACACATTAACTGAGGAAGAAGGTGCTCCAGCAACGGCGGTTCCGCGGCAACCTATGACCACCCAGCATTTTCACAATTATGAATAGGTATGATTGGACAAAGTCCCACTGTTGACAGCAAAGAACTGCCACTTAAGAAAACACGGCCCCACCCCTTTAGTTTGTATCATAATTCGCTCTCTCTCTCTCTCTCTCTCTCTCTCTCTCTCTCTCTCTCTCTCTCTCTCTCTCACACACACACACACACACACACACATTTAATTTCCTTGTTCGTATGCATAGTTTTAAGTTCTGTTTTCGCTTTTCTAAATGGAATTTTACTCCAATCACAAACACAAACACACACGCCCACACGCACACGAACATGTCTGTGTATTTTGTAGATGATGTCTGAGAAAATGTAGACCTAAATTGTACACCAATATAATTATTTTCTTAATGTAGAACATGCAGAATTTAAACGTTTTCACTAATAGTCAATGTCGAAATGCTTATTGATATCTAGGCAATCGTGGGGAAATGGAGCCGTCACTTCATTTATGCTATCATAATGTTTAGACTTGAAAATGACAGCGTACACAGAATACGGTGTTCGAATATTTTTGAACTATTTTCAGTCTAAATTCTGCCTAAGGATATTTTGGCAACAATATAATATTTTAGTATGATCAGTTGAGCTGCAATTTTAGTATTCATGTGTGCGACGCGATTGCACATTTTCCTTCATTACTTTCTAGTTCGACTGTTCTCATCCTTATTGCTTTCAACGGGAATCTGATACTGATCAAAACTTGTGTTTTCGGGTTAAAGAAACACTGAAGAATATCTCGAATCTGAAGAATATCTCGAATAGAGACATGGGATTAAGAGTTAATAAAGAGGTTTGTTGAAACCATTTTGAAAATAAAGCGGGAAGGGTGCTTAAATACCAAATTGCAGTTTTTCGCGAGAAGGTAGCAGCTATATTGCATTCAACAGTGATGGTACTATATGGTCTCGGTCGACGAAAAAAATTGCAAATTAGTAATGTACGTCGTGAAGAGTAGTTTATGTCATAGGTTATGCAACTGGAATGATTGCACTGTGAAGTCCACAATAAATAAATAAATAAATAAATAAATAAATAAATAAATAAATAAATTTGTAAAATATCTTGCAAATGACAGAAAATAAGTACAGAATCACAACGAAGGGTTGTACATATATTGATTTAGATAATAAAGGCGTTCCTTGAATCATGTCAGCATTTATATCGCTCAAACGGGCAATCAGTTGTTTTCTCTCTAGCTCAAATGAGTATCGTTTCACTCAAGATTCTAACACCACTTCAAAATACATGTGAAGCAATTTGATATATACACAGTAGACACTTTGACTATTATCCAGAGTTTTGATTATTATAAAGAGTTCAGATTATTATCAGGAGTGTTTTTTTTTATAAGGATAGTATCTCTAGAAAAACCGAAATCCAGAGTTGCTCTAAAACGTGTTGAAGCTCCAGTCATTATCGACAATGCACCTCCAATGATCCATTGGACGATAAATTCTCAACAATGCATTTCCACTTATCCATCGGACGATAATTTCCACAAAATATTCCTATTGCCTTTAGTATGTTATTAACTGACTGTGTCGATATATCACTTCTGTTTCAGATTTGAAAAGAAGTATAAAGCCGAGTTTTAAATTCGACCGTTGGAATTGGCCAGTGTATGCACCATATTTTATACATGAGCTGTATGTGATAGATGTTGCAAATGGAGCGTTTTTATTTGACACTCTCAGAGGTAGTGTGAATAATTAACTCTTACCGGCTGATCTTGTGTTGTATGGAATTGTATACTAATTGATATACTTGATCAGTCAAGTGTCAAGCTTCACCCATCAATCATTATTTTAAATGATCTCAACCTTTGAAATTTAAGCCAATCGGATTTCGATGAGGAACACCTTTCCTAGATGATAGGTAACATTAAACATAGACTAAATGAAATGACCTACCCCTCTTTATTTACATTGCCGTTTCAGTCTTTTAGCTCTCTGAACAATATGACCAACACTAATGTTGCAGTTGTGTAAAACTGGTTTCGAAACGAAGAAAATAAAATGAAAATTCCTTTTTATTGTAAGACAACTTGACAAAACCGCCCCATGCGCACTCCACATAGTTTAATTTAAGTGGATGAATGTGTTCTAAGAAATGAACTCCATTTACAAATTTAGATGGCATGAAACTTGGTTGTTCTAGATGTACGATTTTTAAGTGTGTGTGTGTGTGTGTGTGTGTGTGTGTGTGTGTGTGTTATTAGGATTTTGAACGTATCTTTAATAATTGTTCAGTCATATCGCTGAAATGTGACTATTTTTAGCAATGTCTAGAACTGGGGCATCATGCCGCAGATATGTAGCATAACGTCCAACCAAATGACATTACCCTGACACCAGGCCGACCAATCCTAACACTAACCTGTTAATACTGAGTGCTTAGTGAGGCAGCTGCTAGTGCCATTTGTTTCATACGTATTTATTATGACTCGGCCGTTAGTTCGAGTTCCCCACCTCCGACATCCGAGGCGGACACTCTAAACACTAGGCCACCGGAGTAAATTTGAAACTTCGAATTTAACTGGATTTTATAAGGTCAGAAAAGTATAAAGCAGTTACTGTAGTTACTGTTTAAAGATTAAAATGTTATTTCCCTCATGGTTATAAATACTTCCATCAAGCACATGTTCGTTGATACAAAGTGCTAGTGAACATTACGAGTCTTTCACCTCTGACAAAGCCTTTCAATTCCAGAATGTGTCTTTCATCTCCCAAATAAGCCTTTCTTCTGCAAAGAAACGAGTAAAAAGGGCTCATACGTCAACGGTGAGTCGAGAATCAGAAAGACTGCAAGTACATATACATGTTTTGTCCCATTCGTCTCTCTTGTCATGTTATCAATGTCTGCCATCAAGGCGTACGAGGTTGCACTTGTGTAGAAATCTTATCAGATACTAAACTGTCATATCTAGAATAGGTTACTGTAAACAGTCAAATACCAAACTGTCATATCTTGAGTAAGTTACTGTAAACTGTCAAATACCAAACTGTCATATCTAGAATTAGTTACTGTCAACTATCAAATACGAAACTGGCATATCTAGAGTAAGTTAGGTAAACTGTCAAACACTAAACTGTCATATCTAGAGTAAGTTACTGTAAACTGTCAAATACGAAACTGTCATATCTAGAGTAAGTTAGGTAAACTGTCAAACACTAAACTGTCATATCTAGAGTAAGTTAGGTAAACTGTCAAACGCTAAACTGTCATATCTAGAGTAAGTTACTGTAAACTCAAATACCAAACTGTCATATCTAGAGTTAGTTACTGTCAGCTCTCAAGTACTATACTAGCCTGCCAGAAGCAAGTCACTGTCAACTCTCCAATACAAATACTAAAGTATCAAACATTGCGTATGTTACCGTCGACTCTCAAATACTGAAATGTCATATCTAGAGTAAGTTACCGTCAACTATCAAATACTAAATTGTCATCATATCTAGAGTAAATTACCGTAAACTGTCAAATATTAAACTAGCGTATATTACCGTTGACTCTCAAATACTAAGTTAGCCAATCAGAAGTAAGTTAATGCCAACTGCCCAATAATAAAGCATCATACTTAGAAAATGTTACTATGAGCTGTTATATACTACATCATCATACCATAACGTTGTTTACAGTTCAGAGACAAATCTAAACCTCACTTCAATATAAAACTTACTTTTTAACTTTGAACTTTATTTGGGACTGTTCCTTGAGTGCCACTATGATGTTATGCCACAAGTGGAATATCGTGGCCGACATTTTGTAACTTCGTGAAAATTAAGTTCGCCGTTCCTTTGAGACTATTTTGTTGTGTTTATAGTTTCAAGAAGTAATAAAAACTGCAAAAACCTAGCATTACCTGAATAGGGCTTGTTTTTGGTACATTTATCACCGACGATCATCTGTGTTGTACAGTGTTTTTTTTTCGAGATACAGAGTACTATCGATTAGAACTGAGCGTTGTCAAACGGAAAATGTACAAAATTTGGCAACAATTGCCGCTGACCTTTTCAGTATATTACGTTCGTCAAGGAGCGGGATTCTTATGATAAAAAAAGCTGATACGTGATACAAATATTTTGAAAAAAAATATGAGTAAAATGAACATCGCTTCATATAGCTTACGGTTCGGTACTTGGAGACCAACCAGCTCTTTTTACTGTGTGATTTTGACCAACACTGAGAAGATCAAAAGAACATAAGCCATCCTTGAAAAACGTCAGGCGACTTTGTAGCGCCAAACTTGTCAAACTTATTGAGAAAAAATGTAATAGTATTAGAGCGACAGTAATTGAAAGCGATAGGGAGGGGTGAGTTGCTAAGACGCTATCTATGAAGTTCAAATGAAACAGATTGGTAGGCATCTTCGGTGGGAGAAAATAATTAAATTAGCGAGTTTTCTGGTTTACTTAATCGTTAATTAACCATCTCACACAACACTCCTTATCAGTCAGGAACAAATTTATGAAGATAATGGTGTGCATCAAACGAGAACAATTAGTCTAGACATTTTCGATCCAATTAAATTAAATTAATAAGGTGATTACTTATATTTCATATCTGACACATATACGAAGTAGACTTATTGTGTCATTCTTGTCCAAATTTTCATTCGTCATTATTTTCTTGCGTCTTTCTGTACATTTTGTACATGTTCTTCACAGTAAGAGTAATCATCTAATCTAAGAAAAATCGGTACGGGTGGGTGTTATTTTTGCTTTGCTTTTGTTTTCATTTGCGCAACGTGAGTTATAGTTTGAACGCTTTTTTGTCCATTGGCGCATTACAAATTATTATCTATGGAATTCGGTTCCTATTCATTTGTGCGTATATGAATGTCACGCGTGGTAGAAATCTGAAAACGTTTTTTTATATAAATAAATCCTCTAGAAAATTAGACATTGTTCTACATACACCCACTGACGAACAGGAGGTATTAATATATGTAGCTTCTCCATTTTAAATAAACTGCATGTGTTGCCTTTCAATGTTTATTTATATGTCTTTTTGTAATAGCAGTCAGACTAAACGGATACGAGTCTGTTCTGTAATAGCGATCAGACTAAACAGTTACAGGCCAGATCTGTAACATTAGTCAGACTAGATCTTTAATACTAGTCAGACTAAACAGTTACAGGCCAGATATGTAACACTAGTCAGACTAAACAGTTACAGGCCAGATCTGTAACACTAGTCAGACTAGATCTTTAATACTAGTCAGACTAAACAGTTACAGGCCAGATATGTAACACTAGTCAGACTAAACAGTTACAGGCTAGATCTGTAACACTAGTCAGACTAAACAGTTACAGGCCAGATATGTAACACTAGTCAGACTAAACAGTTACAGGCCAGATCTGTAACACTAGTCAGACTAAACAGTTACAAGCCAGATCTGTAACACTAGTCAGACTAAACAGTTACAGGCCAGATCTGTGACACTAGTCAGACTAAACATTTACAGGCCAGATATGTAACACTAGTCAGACTAAACAGTTACAGGCCAGATCTGTAACAGTAGCCAGACTAAACAGTTACAAGCCAGATCTGTAACACTAGTCAAACTAAACAGTTACAGGCCAGATCTGTAACACTAGTCAGACTAAACAGTTACAGGCCAGATCTGTAACAGTAGCCAGATTTACCAGGTATAAGTCCGATTTGTAACAGTGGTCAGACTAAACAATTACATATCAGATTTTGTAATATTTGTGAAACTAACCAGGTACATTTGTAACGCACTGGGTATTTGTCATGACCATCGTGTTGCAGGATTTTATTGGAGCACCCCCAGAAGAAGTTTATATTTTATGCAAGAAAAAGGTTAGACAAAGTGATTATGGTCGTATCGTCTGATGCATATTGGAGGTTGATACGCCTATATAGAGCACAATTTATTCGAGTGGTTTTAGAAGTAGAAAAGTAAATGAGCCCACTCGGCAGAAAAAAAAGCCACATGATTTGGATCTTTTAAAATCTATTTTGGTGAGTTTAATTTCACAGGTCCATTGCTAGCGTTTCGTTTTCAACCGCATACAAGATTTGCGTTGGATCTTCTGCAGACGAAACAGTATAAGTACAGTTAGGCTAAAAACCTTACAAAACCAGCAAATATGATTTAATTGACACCCAAAAATGTGACCAGGTAGTCTGGGTATAAATCAATACATGATTACTAAATGCAGTGTGTGTCAAATAATTATTGTGTAGTCGTGCAAGCAAGCTTTCGAAGACTTTGTAAGTACGGTGGCATAGGACGGATGTATGGTAGGATAGGACCAAATCAATGTACCAATGCTGTAAGCAGTGGCTCATTAAAAATTCTACTCCGATAATAATTACTGTGCAATTTGAGTTTGTTTTTGTGAATCTAATATCATTTATTAGTTCATGATATATTATGTATGGTAGGAAAACCATAGAAAGAACTACTGACAAAGCGCCCTGCCTCCCGTTGCCCCAGGCACTGTATAAATTCAGTTTTATACACACGTTTATTTATATTATCTATGTTATCTTCATTGTCAACATTTTGTTTTTGATCCTGAATATATAACTATATGACTTTGCTATTAGTACTGAAATTATATTCTGTACTAACGTCAAGTGGCCCTTAAACCTGTCTATTTAAAGACGTTGAAAGCAAGCTCCCAATGTCAACAAGCATTGCGCTTTTCTAGTTCGTCGAAGTCCATTTAAGTAAAAATCGTGTCGTCTGCGCCTAGTAGTTGTAACGTGTTGTTTTAATATTTCTAAACAAATTAAGCAAATAAAAGGACGATACTCTTTTATACACGTGTTCAAAGAGCTGTAACTCCAAAATTTACAGAATTATTGAGATTATCCAAGATTGTAAATAACATCACATATGATGCTTATAAATATAGATTTTTGTCCGTGTAAATATGGCGACCGTGTTACTAAAGAACTCACGTTTGACTCTGAAAGCTTATGTCGCATACCAGGGTTTTATTTAGTGCAATATTTTCAACTGAGTCGCCGAAATTCGTCATGCAATATAATTTAAAATAAAGCCGTCCCTTCCCCCCTCCTAGCCCATCACGTTCGCAAACACAAAATAGTGGCTGACAATATGTAAATACACGGGTAATCTTTCAGTATCAATAACTGAGGCCGTGTCGTAAATGGCGTTGAATTTCAGAACGAAAAATCAGCAGTTCGGTTCTTAATCTTCATAAATTAAGTACATTTGCTCTCTTTTTTTCATTCGCTGATAAATATGACAGTGTAACTGGGTTGAATCAAGAGATATCCATATATTGTCTGCCGCGACCGCGATAACTCTGCGTCGTGGAAAATGCTTGCGATCAGTTTTAAGCAGTTCTTCTATGATCGAAGAAGGATCTACGACAGCAAACGTTCTTAAAATTTTACCTGTAATCCCTGCTTATGTTTGGTGCCAATTATGCCACTCACAAAAACTCGATCTACACGTTCTCTGAATTTTTTTGGCTTGAGTGTTTTAAGTTGGTCGATGATCGCGAGAACCACGCTGATGCCTATGTTGAGTTGGAACGCGTTCAAGATGACATACTCAAGAGCCTTTTGATTTTCCACGATAGCATAAGTGAGATATCTGGTATAGTCCACTCGGCCGGCTTTGTTGACTGGGACTCCAATTGAGTTGATTGTGTCCACTGCGTGGTAAGATATTGTTATATCTTAAGACTATTATTAAGATTATTTAGATTGACATTTTAAGAACCTTTTAAGAGTTTTTTCACTCATACATATCATGTAGTGAAAATGCGTCAGTTCGAGATTCACAGGGACGTTATTTCGAACCACTGTCGAGAAGGCTTCGTGGCGCGCTTCAGGATTATGTAGGATCGTCGTCCTAGACAGAAAAGCAGCCGGACATATCGCCTAGATAAATGTACTGAGGACATTTTTAGGCCGCATAATGTTGGTTGTAATATTTTTTTGAATCAGCTCAGCGACATCAATTGGTTGCCCATCATATTCACGTTGAGATCGTCCATGGTTCGCATCTTACCGGTGAGCAGTTGCATGTCAAAGTGTGCCCCGCTCAGATACGATCGGATCTTATTAAACATTTTCTGATACGACAGCATGACCTGTTTGGCGATATTACTTTTGGATTCCTATGTAGGTTCTACGCGTTTTATCATCGTTAGTAAAGCCAGTCCAGCCCCGAACAAAACCAGATCATTAGATTGGCTAGAGCGCCCATGGAGATCGCACTGCTAGCAGTCACGGCAAGACGTAAGTACCCCAGAGATCACTCTTAGAATCCTCTTGTATCGTCGGTACGCGTGTTTGTACACGTAGACTCTCTGTTGGTAATAAAGGTAGTACGATTCTAGCTCGCGAAGTAGCTTCGCCGACAATTTCTCGTCAGTGTGGTTAAAGTCGATGATGGTCTGCGTCGTCTTATGCTCCTGTGTCGACTAACCCTTGACGAACCTTTCAAGCTGTGGCACGTAATCTATGAATAATTTTATATGCCCTTGGTGCACTTTGATGGTTCTGTCATTGAACGCGTTGGTGAGGCCACATTTAATCGGCATCCTAAACACCAGATTCATTTTTATCTCTGTAGTTTGGTTTAATGTAACAAGATCCGCTAACATGTCAGGAGCCACTTTCACGGTAATATGCTCTACGTGTTCATAAGAATTGCCCACTTATGTTACTGCTATTGATCACCACAGTCATATCTATAAAGGTG
Organism: Unio delphinus; assembly: GCA_029339505.1. Lineage (NCBI taxonomy): Eukaryota > Metazoa > Mollusca > Bivalvia > Unionida > Unionidae > Unio > Unio delphinus. The sequence continues at coordinate 8,960,059 of JAQISU010000051.1, read as the reverse complement.
AAACAAAGCATTAGCTATTTTCTCACGTTACTATTTACTTTTTCGTAGGCTAATTGAGCATGTCCAACAACTGATCTTGATTTACACCGTAAGTCGTTTTCGCTTCGTCGAGTTTAGTGATGATAGGCTTGAACAAGTACCCGGCGACATCGCATTGAAACGACTGCTGACCTATCTTGTCCTCGAGGACGCATTGTCGTAATGCGGCCTGCTGCTCGATAAACGTTTTGATAATGTTCTCGCGCTGATGACAACTGGTGATCTTTTCGAACGTATTAGTGCCGAAAACGTTGCTGTCCGTATAAAACGCTATAGATATACTAATCAGTAATCAGGGATGTCAATTTCATCTAATCCTTTTCGATAATGTTCTGGCACGGCTTTCGTATCGCGATTAAACGTCATATAATAATGTTTGGAGGATGACGTCGCCGTGTTGTAGACGTCTTTGAATTGTTTTACGGTGATGCATCTGCAGTGGTCTCACGCGATCGCATTGATATCTTTGGATAAGCTGGATAAAAATGTAAACCGCGCCAGAGATTCCAAGAAGGGAATTCTCAACAGCGCGATCACAGCAGCGTCAATCTCGACGACGTGAGTTACTCACCTCCGGTCGCCAACAACGTACGATGGTCTCGCGTAAGAAGACTCGCGCAGATTAAATTGTCGCTTACTGAGGAACTCTCTCGAGCAGCTTAAACATGTGCGGAAGGATCTTATATGGGCTTTCAGCGCCGACCGGACAACCTCTGGTGTCATACATGTCGTGTCGTCAGCGGCTCTCAAAGTCGTACTGGAGAACCAGCATGATGAAATGGGTGGAACTTAAACATGGGTGGAAATTTAAGCGTACTTTCAGTGACGTGGCAGAACACTGAGCACACCCAGATGAGATAGTTGAATTAGTTGAAAATGTAGGTGAACACGACACGTCAGAAATATTGTAGGATAGATTCCAATGCTCGCAGGACATGTTGGAAATTTATGTGGCATAGTCGTATCGGTATCAGTGGAATTTTCTACGACTTTTCCGTCACATCGCACCCACAACCACTGAAAGCAAATAGGCGATTGCCGGAATCACATCCAACTTTGGCTGCAAAAACACGTACTGCTATCGGGAAATTTCAAGTGCTTATACTAACTCCTGATGAGAAATCTCTAATAGAGAAACGAATCCATTAAACATGACAGGACACCGGATTTCCGTGGAGAGCATGTGTTAGCGGCAGCTTAGAGAAGCCATTGATAAGTATTTTGCCATGTTCAAATTTTGTTATGATCGCGAATTGACGAGGCTGGTCAAAACCATCGAGGGCATAATTAATGAGTTCCATCCGAGCCTCGTGAACGCGATCGTGAAAACCAGATGTGTGAAAATGAGACGCTTTGAGGCTGCTTATGACCGATACAGACTAGCTCGTGTACGAAATTCACACAGGGGAAGCATACACGGACCTATATCAACGCCGATAACTGTTTGATCACAGCGATTATCCACAAGACCATACCTTCCAGTTCGACGATAATAAAAATAGTGCTAGGAAAGTTTAAAAATGAAACTCATGGCGTACCCATCATCGGACTTCGTGTCAAATTTCACTCAACGATGCAACATGCTAAATCACACTCGATGATCAAACCAGCTTTTAAAAAGGTAAAGGTGTATATATTAAAAAACTTCATCGCCCACTTTGCTACTAACCATCGTTACACACAAGCACTACACAGATATCTCCAATACTACTCCATGAGAACTTTCGCATCACAACAGCACAACATATTTACAAATCTCATTAACAAAAAAGGATGATAAACGATACTCCACCAACAGCATTCACATGCTCTTACACGGACACTACCAAACATCTATTTCATGTGTAAACACCGATGCAAACCAAAGGTTGTCCAGAACCAGCACTGCAGTGACTAGGTACTGACCCAGAACCCCCATTTGGTACCCATGAGTGGTCCAAAAGCGTCCATTGTCTTACATTGAAATGACTATCTCTGGTCAAGAATCCTCATTCATGTATCCAAAACACCCAACTTTTTATCTGCGTGAGCAATCTCTGTGAACTTAAAAAAGTGGTCAAAAACCCCCATTTTTATATACTACTTCTGTTTTGTCGTTTGTTTCTGTTTCTTTACTCATAACATTGAAAATATTTAAACACAACCCATTTCTCTGTTAAGTATTGCTTTGTATCTCTTAATACTCTGTATCCATGTGTTGCAACTTTGCTACTATTATACCTTCCGATTACAATAAATGACATACATGACGTTTAATTAATATTGTTAACTTTTGAAGTTTACAACTAATCGTTCTACAGGCATTATATCTATTGAGTTATGTAACGTAATCATTGTGTTCTGGTAATATTATTTGGTGGTTGGAACGGGAAGTATTTTGTCACATATTTATATTTTTGTCCGGCTTTTTGTTTGTATGCGATGAGAGCAATCTTGAAAACACTTGTATGTTAATGAAATGGTACCTTTAATTATTGTGGATGTTTGGAAAATCTAACTGAAATATTGTTAACATACCAACATGTCTTTTTATCACTAGTTTTAATTACAGTGTTCTAATATGTTTCGTGTAGTTTCTATCCGCTAATCAGATGTCTTTTCCTCAAATATTTTATACACAATTACAAATTTTATATTTTTAAAAATTCAAAATTGAAAATATCCATAAATGTTAGGGACATATATCAAACAAATGAATGTATCTATCTAAATTTTGTTACTGGTCATGTGTTGTGTTTAACACAGATAAAGGAAATATCTACATATTTTAGTTTTCACATTGATGCAGGCTTTGCTGTTCTTAACTCGTTCCGTTCAGTCAAGTCTGTGTAGGCCTTTTCTCTCAGCTACGATCACGTAGCCTCAGCTTGATTTGTTGTGGTTGAGGATACGAACAGATCCCATATAATGTAATGGAGGAAAACACAATCATCACTAAAGTATTTTTTTAAAATAGTGTAGACATCTGCTACATAAGTATAATCGTGTTGTGAAAGAAGTTTTGCTCATTTGGAATTAACGATAAAATAAATTAGCATGGTTGCATTAACCACCGATTCCTCCATGCCAGATAACGCGAGACTCTCTTTTCTATATAAGACTTGCCAGACCATATTTGGTTTCTATACTATGTTATTATCAATAAAGTGGCGAATAATGGCTTCTTGCTCGAATTTTAAAGTTACCGATAAACCGTATTTACTTTTAATGCGCAGAATTTTTTACCCATATTTTTACTACGATTTGTTTACGTTTCCAAATAAGGCCTTAATATCCTTATATGGCACACAAACAAACGAGGCTGAGAACGGAGGTAATCATTATTAGAACTAATATGGCGGGCGATTTAAACGAAAATATTAGATAAGAAAGGTAAATGAGATTTTACAACTATTTATACAATGATTTGCGATACTTCCTGTATTAAATAAGAGGACTATTTAATTTATTTCACTATATGCAACGAACATATTCAAGTTGTTGATATTATTCACACCCGACTTGCTCCGTTGACACATATATGTTCATGTTAGTACCACGTCCACGACGTAGGAGTAGGGGTACAAATATTATTACTACTTTTCTCTGTACCGATTTACTTACATTACAGAAGCTACATTAGCACACTATATATAAAACTGCACCCAAAGCATCTTCACCGATTGCTTTAGTCTGATCTTGTATTGTCTTTAAATTTGTGAAATAAAATTGTCGAGTCCAGCATCTTGTATTGTCTTTAAATTTGTGAAATAAAATTGTCGAATCCAGCATCTTGTATTGTCTTTAAATTTGTGAAATAAAATAGTCGAGTCCAGCATCATGTATTGTCTTTAAATTTGTGAAATAAAATTGTCGAGTCCAGCATCTTGTATTGTCTTTAAATTTGTGAAATAAAATAGTCGAGTCCAGCATCTTGCTGGTCGTGTATTTTAAAAAAATATTAATATTTAATGTTGTATTCCTACGAGATGGTGATACAGGGATGTATGAATACTCTAGTGAATTTTAAATTTAATTTTATAACACTTTCTCATTGTTTCCCTGGTGGTTTAAATTTTTCTATCTTTCGTTCTTTTATTCATACGGTATTAAAAATACAAGACTGTTCGTGCCATATAATTGTTTCGTATATATACTGCTCACATACTGATACACGAACAAACCGAAGCGGTGTTCTAGAATCGAATCACTTCAAAACAAATTATACAAATCTGTCCTAACTTCAGAATTTTGTTTAAAAAAAATATAAATACCCACCCTCGTATACACACCCCCTCTCTCGGTTACTCTATCCTAATCACTGTTGCCTTATCCAGCCCCCCCCCCCCCTCTCTCTCTCTCTCTCTCTCTCTCTCTCTCTCTCTCTCTCTCTCTCTCTCTCTCTCTTTTACACCCATGCGGGTATTTGATCCAGCTCGCCTTATGATATCTAACCACTGTATAGTCTCCAGCTGTATCATGAATAATGGAGCTGGTCTATTTCATTTGCTCAAGCAATCTGCCACTGGTTCAAAATTACTTTTTTTCCCGATTAATTTTGAACCATTTGGCATTTCAAAGACGAGACATGCTTGTCAGTTAGAACATATGGCACTTGTCTCGTGTATGGATGCGGCTTTTAATTTCTTCAAGAGCAGCGACAAACATATTTCGAAGTGTGTGTGTGTGTGTGTGTGTGTGAGGGGGTGGTGGATTTGTTTATTTATGTACATGTATGCCTCTGCGGCGACATACAAGGGAGGCACATCTGCTAGTTCTTGGCAACTGTATATACCTCATTAATTGCATTCTCAGCCCAACCCCCGACCAAAAAATGGTGTTTAGAGATATAGGCGTTATATACCATATACATTCATACATTGCTGCATCTAACACTAACCTTCGAATTTACGAAAACCTTTCCTCATTTTATTTCTCACAGTCCACTTTGTCTCAAGTCCCCATGTTCGATGACAATATTTGTCTTACCAGTGTTGGTCTACATCTATAATAACTGTTTAAATCCAGAACTGATAGATGCATTTTGAACATTTATAAGTATGTTACAGGGAAGAGATCAGAGGCGTAGCTAGGTGGGGGCAGGGGGGGGGGGGGTACATATGTCCCCGGGCGCCATACTAGTGGGGGCGCCAAAATGGGCTTTGAAATAGGTTGTTACGGGTAATGGTGATTTTATTGATGAAAATAATGGGTTTCAGAGTTGAGGTGGGGGGGGGGGATGAATATTGTCCCCGGGCGCCAAACACTCTAGCTACGCCTCTGGAAGAGATTCTCACATGTATGCATGACAACCTGAAAAACTATTGACCATCAAGCTGCACCGGCTTGAATGCTTGCTTTCCGTATTTAGCGCAGAGGAAACACCACCACCACCACCATTCACATGCATATATAGAGATCATGGAAATTATGAGTTGTGAGGCTGCATTATATATATATATATATATATATATATATATATATATATATATATATATATATATATATATATATATATATATATATATGAGAGAGAGGGAGCATGTGATTTCAAGTTTTTTTTTACGTAGCTTTAACAAATTAACAAATTTCCATTAATATCGCTAAGATGTCTGCAGTGTGGCAGTTTATTGCGTTGTTTACCACTGGGGCATCAGTCCGCATACATATAACATAATGTCCCATCCAGTCAAATTATCCTGACACCAGTCCTACCGTATCTAATCTAACACTAACCTCTTAATGCTGAGCGCCTTGCGAGGCAGCTGTTTGTACCATTTTTATCAGTCTTTGTTATGACTCGGTCGCTGTTCAGACCCGCAACCTCCCGCATCCGAGGCGGACGCTCTAACCACTCGGCTACCAGAGCAGTGATGAGAGAGAGAGAGAGAGAGAGAGAGAGAGAGAGAGAGAGAGAGAGAGAGAGAGAGAGAGAGAGAGAGAGAGAGAGATTGTAAATATTTGAACCAGAACTAAACATGTAATTGATTCATTTAGGCCAGTGCTGTACAGCCTGCGCCCCCATGCTGATTTTAAATGTCAGAGCTCGAGTATTTTTTGTGCATTTGTGTAAAAGAAGTCCAGGCTTATTTTCAACGTAAATCTTCTTAACCAGGACAACAATTTTGAATAATTTGCATTGTCATTACTTTTACGTTTTCTGTTGCGGTCCTCGGCTTCAAGAAAAAATCAGTTACCCTTGGTGTCTTTGTTATGAGAGTGTCAGTCTCACTGCAGACATCGTAGTTTAAGCGAACTGTCATCATAATATGAACCGCACTTGGACGTCTTCCACTAAAGTAAACGCTAGTAGAGTCCGAAGATGCGTACATTGACCACAAAGCACGTGCAAATTGGGTGGACGAACAAGTAAACATTCAGGCCGATGTTAAAATATATTGACTCTTGGCACGTGGCCAGCGTATGATCTAATATCTCAGCGTTTAATTGACCATCGCGCTAGATATAAACTTTTGTATGCGCAAATGAATGTAAGCCTTGTTGCGCCTTTGAGAGATCACCTGCCGACGTATGCGAGTGATGTACAAGCCGCACCTGTTCAGTAAAAGATGAAAAACGCGAACATGTTTTTTGAAAATCCAGAGCTGTAACAACATAATTATTCCAATGATATATGGTGTATTAGGATATATGGTGTATTAGGATATATGGTGTATTAGGATATATGGTGTATTAGGATCGATACAGTTACATGAGTGCAGAAACAATGTAAAACCTGAACGTGTTCTTTGGAAGACATGTTTTTGTGCTGCTTGCGGATGGTGGGATTTATGTTTGAGTACGATAATTACTCTTCATCTGTTTCAAATCAGTGTAATGGTTAATTCATAGTTTGTTTTCGTACGAAATGGGCATAAGTACTTCATTTGCCACGCAAATACACAACAGATAATCCTAGGTTGCTTACCTCCCTCTTTTATTTAACTCCAGAATACATGCAAGTCCTTTGATAATGATTAGACAATGACCATATCGCCGTTTAATTCCCTTTACTGGTAATTTACATTATATAATCTGTTTCTGTTTTAAATGAATTATTGTAGACAATATTCAGATTGTTTTGATTTGTGGTTCATAATTAATTTAAACTACCTGGCACATGTCATAAATTGTCAGTCTTAATGCAATGTATTACATTTAAAGTCCAATCTACGAGACTTCATATGTAATTAACAAAGGTAAATATTACGGTACTGTATTTGACTTCAGTATATACATGACTTGTGCATGTACTGTTGATTATTAATGATAATTAGATATTGGGAAAAGGTGAATGAAGTCGCACGAAAGACATTTTAGCTGGAGAATTTGATATTCTCAGTTACTACACAAATTACATAACCTTATCCAGAAAATATCAGTATTTATCGATTTATAGGGATGCCAATAACTTCGAAGGGAATCAACTAGACCTAAAAAAATCCAAATATGTGCTGGCTAATGTCGAGAGATTGAATGAAACATTGTGGCATATAATATTCGTGTCAGAACGAGTGTGATGTAGATTATCAAATTATTTATTTCTGGGACTGAAGGTTAACTTCGTTTGATTTATTTCTTCTCCATAGACAAACTTCAGCTAAAAACGCTAAGATTGTTGTGTACGGTACAGGATAGCTAGTTATGCGAATTCCTTTTAAATTATTATATTTTGTTACCCATTCTAAATGGCTTTTAGAGCAAACATTAACAAGAAGGCGGGACATCTACAATGAAAACGGATTTTTTCTATCTTCTGTAATTGTGACAGTTGGCTGGAAATAAATTATACTGCCACAGTTTTTTGTTCCTAAAGCAGTTTTCTTACTTTATCCAAACTATGTAGTTTGTATATATTGATGGAATTATCAACTGTGTTACTGTTGTCGACATGTTATCGAATACTTTCTAACCGCCAGTCATGGTCACGACTTAGATATGCAATACTAAAAGAAAAGAATTTCGTTTGGAATAGTTTCGTATGAGTGCCTTTCTGTATTAACATTACTTATAGAGTCTGCGGCCACCGAGCAAGCAACAACATGGAATCATTCGTGCCAGCACCGGAGATTGTCCCAACTCAGGCTCTCAGTGCCCTTATGGGTATTGGGTTAAAACTAGCTAACAGCTGGAGCCTTAGAGCGGCAGAGAAAAGGACTACTATACTCTTGATATGGGACAAAGAAGAGATAACTTCACCGGGGAATCTACGATGCAGGAGAAATAGGGGTAGCGGAAGACAGCGGAATAAGACGAACCACCCCACCCACCCCACCCCACCACCAGTCCATCTACAACCGGCTTCATAACCCCTACCTGGGGTTGCTGCATCTGAGGTACCTAAAACGACTGTAGAAGACACATTGGATGATATAGCCAAAAAGTTTCATCTACTCTACACTGAACTGACTGAACGTGGGGTATCGTTCACACCTATAGAAGATGAAACTACATCATCCCCACCATCACCACCTAAGGAGCAGCAGCAACCACCACCACCACCATCTACGCCTGCTGCTCAAAAATCTTCAATTTCGGCAGTTGAATTGGAGAAAGATTTGGAAGTATCTTCGACTTCTGATGAAGAAGAAGAATCACCTTTCATTCAACCAAAGAAAATAGTTAGAATGCCACAGGAAAAAAAGACAAAGCTCATGACGTCACTATGCCACGAACTGGGACTTGCCAAAACCATGAAGGATGAGAAAAAAGCTGTCAACTTTATCAAACCAGTCACCTATATTGGATACCGGTCCCTTAAAACACCACACCCTAGAAGGGCTCAATGGCATTTTGGAGCTCAAATCCAGTCCAGCTACTACTATGACATCTTTGAAGGAAGGCCAATCTCTCACCTGTTTGATGCGGCAAAATTCATCGGTAGCTTACACGACATTGAATTCCCACGAGTCTGTGTAGCTGAGCAGCGAACTGCAGCCCGCCTCATACAGTTGGAAGAAAAACAAGGAACCTTCCAATAAAATAGCCCTTTTAAGGGCTTGCCATATCTGCCATTTATTTCTATTGAGTTCTCATTTGGTACGAGAACTCTATTCGAATAAGCTCTATTGAAAAATCTGATATGATCATTTCGAAACACCGCTCCAAAATTTACAATCTATTCTAACCTAACAGTGACCCACCTACATTTGTCGCATAGACATTTTTAGTTAAAAATTTCTTAGGGCCTTATAATATGTACACTATGTACTAGTAATATTGGTATGTTAAGCGTTAGGAAAATTCTACAACTTATTGAATTTGACTCAATTGCAAAGGTGGCTGACACGTTATTGGTTTTATTTTGTCCATTAGTAAAACTGGACTGAATTTGAAATAAATATGGCTAGGGCGTTCCAGGGCGTAAACGACATCCATCTACGACATTTGCTGGCCTACCTCCGGGTCTTTTTCCTTCTTTTCCTCGTCCAGAGCCCATCAACATAGCGATATGAGAAAACTATTTTCTCTCGCTATTATTTGGTGCCATTGTACCCCTGTAACAAGCTACCTGATTGGTTGATAGGGTTGAGTGTGTGTTGGGTCTATTCCCACTCACCCAGGGTCTTACATTCATGTCAATGGCCACTTCTACGTGGTATGACATGACAACCAAATTAACAAACGCACTTTGTGCGTTAAATGCCCGTGGGGATGTGGCACCATTCCTTCCCCACGGGAAACCAACCATCAATATAAATTGATGGGCAATGGTCAAACCAGTGAACAAATTACCTTTTATGGCCGGTTTCACTATAATTCAACTATCTATCTAACATTACTTATGAAGTTTACAATATAATCAGGATTTTATTTTGCACACACACACACACATATCTGTCTGATTTTTTTTTTTTTTAGGTTCTTACACTGGGAATTGGTAGGACATTAATAGCAGACTTCGTCCATGATGAATGGTCAACGTTTTGATACTTTGTTGATCAAAATGTATTCTTTGTCTGTATTGTAGTAAACTTCATATCACTTTCGTTTGCGTATCTATTTTCCACCGTATTCCATTGCTGTTCAAGCGTAGTATCGTCGGTTCTCCGTGTTGCTAGTTTTGCACATGCTATTTGATGGATTATGTTCTCACAAGTAAACAGGTGTAATGAAAATCAAGGAAACGGTTATGAAATAACTATCCCATTTTTGCGCGAACATTAGCGAGATTTCAGTAGTGTTTACATCTGGTAGAAGTCTTGGCCAAGAAAGATCTAACATGCGATAATCGATTACAGAACGCTTTATCAATTATCTTACTCTACAGTTTCGATTTCGAAGATACAATCTATGTTGTCGAGAACTTTGTCGCTATATTTATCAGTTTAAGAGTTCAAAATAGCGAGTTGAAAACTGCGTTGTGATGTGAGTGGGAGACAAAACTTTTATAGATTTCAAGATCATGATGATAGTGACATTTGTCTACTAATTTACTTCCTCGCTTAAATTATTGTTAGTTATAAAGGAATTGTAAACATGTGCAGAAGATATTGTAACATGTGCATGTACTTACACATTTCTTCATAAATACAGCTTCTTACATTAAAATAAATTAACAGTAGAGTTGGCTACCACCATAACAGTTGGTACCGATGTATGTTGCCTCGGTATACTGCAGTATCTACTTCATTTTGACCAATATTTTATATTATAAATAAAAACAAATTTTATTTTTCTGGGGCAGGGGCTTTGGATTTATATTTTTAATTTTAGGTTCTGATATGGCTGGGAATATATATTATTCTGATTTATAACAAAATAATGCTGTTATATCCATCAAGTTATTTAAAAGAAGAAAAAAAGGTTATGTAGCGATAAAAGAAAATAAAATATCTCTGCTTTTCCGGTGAGAAATAAATCTCATGTAATTCGTCGCCATTGGGAATATATTTTAACTACTTTCGCTCATATGGAGCAATATGGCGCTTGAAGAAGACAGAATCACGATCTGAACAATCTCAGCATTTGCATTTGTAACTTTTTTTTGTACTCCGCGTGAAGCGAAATATTTGTTATTAATGTATAGCAAATACGACTAATTTGTAAAAACAGTAAAAAAAAAAAAAATATTTCGTCATAAAATGAGAACATGTCTAATATGTCATGAAATAAATTTTAATCAGAAATGTTTCATACATCTCTTACAGAAATGAAATAAATTTTAATCAGAAATGTTTCATACATCCCTTACAGAAATGAAATAAATTTTAATCAGAAATGTTTCATACATCCCTTACAGAAATGAAATAAATTTTAATCAGAAATGTTTCATACATCCCTTACAGAAATGAAATAAATTTTAATCAGAAATGTTTCATACATCCCTTGCAGACGGAAAGTACCGCAGTACTGATACAATGGAAAAGTACCGTAGTACGTACCACGGAGGAAAATGCCTCGGTAAAACTGTATACATGTAAGACCGCTTAATCTAATAAGCAACAATAAATATGTTTCACAGAAGCTATGTAACAAGGACGCAGGCATAGTGAAACAGGAGTAACATATACTGCCATTTCTTTGCAACTTTTTCTAGCATACATATACCTGCATTCTCACCAACAACAATGCATATGTAACTGCTCAGCGAAAGGGAGCCATCGATACCGTATCCTTTCATTTGTATATGCCACAAGAATCGGTCTTTAAATCCGATCTTTCATTCTCGTAGTTGATGCTTGGTCGGTCTAATATGGAAAAACATATGACGAGGGTATTGTGGATGTTATGGTCAGATAATCCTAATGATAAAAGCACACAACAAATGGTCCAAAGTAGTAATGTCTTTACATAAAGCAACGAAATTAGCTACATCCTTCACCCATCTTTGTGTCTGCAATCGCCTTCACGTAGTCGAGAATTGATTTACAAGCCAAAAGGAGAGTATATACTGAACTAGTCCGAACGCCATACAATGATATTTGTGTCTTTTATGTCCTTGATCAAATGTAAGTACTGGTAGGTATTAACATGTTTATTTATTATTGTTGTTAAAACATGTGCATTAAAACTATCCTGTCTTTTTGTCTCTAAAACAGTATGGCGTCGTCCATTTTATGATAACACGGCGTTTAGTCTTATAGGACAACTGTCTCATTTTCATCAGCCCCAACATCACCGTATATCTCGTACGTCTCTTTAAACATCTCCATATGGCCGTGGTTTTGGCCGTTCTTTGCTAATCGCCACTTGATTAAGAGAACATTTTATGCATCACATAGTAGCACAATTTCCTAATTATTTAATGTCTGGAAATTGTGACTAATGATGTTCATTAAAATAAATAAAAAATCCCAACAAATTACGAAACACCCCAATTTCAATATTTCGGAAAGTAATATACTTTAAGCGACTTTTTTTATTTGTCTTTTTTGTCAGTTTATTTACACTTTTCATGCGGTTCTTAATACTAAAGATGTGCAAGCTGAAATGTCAAATAGTGTTATTCGTTTATGCCCACCATGTATTACAATGAGATCTGGAAAATATACAGTGATTTGATAAATATTGAGAAAGTACCTGTTACGTTAGGGAAAGCTTTTAATTGTTGTGACTCGTATTTGTTTTAGCGTGATAAGCCGTAATATAACACCATGTGTGAGTCCTGATGATTTCCTACTCTCCTGTTACATGTCTTTTTGGTGCTAACTGTTAATCTCAGTTTATCGGTCTTTAAATCGTGCTCGATATTGATATGCTCCGAAGTTTGAAGTGAGGTCAACTTTCGAGATTTGTTTGTTTCTTCATCTGCTGTGAATATAAGGATTATATGAAAGTTTGGTAGTATACGGTATGGACAAAGAGTTGAGAATATGACGCATGACTTATAAAGAGGACATTGGAAAGGGCTTCTGTATTACTAAGTCTTCTGAAAGAAGCGTTGATTCTATTTAAGTTTATGCTTTAAAATAAGCCTTTTAGAGTTGACGCTCTTCTGATAACTCTCCGAAAATAAGGTTATTTGTAAATAGGGCACAGTCAGAAAAAAGAGACATATGTGTTGCCCCATAAAGATTCATACACATAGTTGAAATGCCTGATGATGAATATGATATACTAAGTAACAGCATTTGGTTTACGTGGGTCATATTCCTTTGGTCAACGATTGTCGTTCATGTTCTTTTGATCGACGATTGTCGTTCATATTATTTTGGTTTACAATTGTAGGCTTTGTTCTTTAGGTCTACCTGTGTTGTTCATGTTCATTGTATTCGTATCTTAATTTAAGATCATAGTGTTTCTGTACATTTTTATCATTTCTATGCAAGATTATTGGACTAAGATACTCGATATTGATTTCAATGATTTAACTGTCCTACAGAGCTTTCTATTATTCATTCAGCTGATGATATCACAGCGTACAATGACCACGGTGCAAGTGCACAATGTTGTGGGAAATAATTATTTGCGTATACAGCTATAAGACACGTAAGATTTTAGAACCATGGCCGGCGCATGACTTCCAACTGACCCAAGCTAAATAACCTTTGCACCATGACCGGCGCATGACTTTCAACTGCCGAAACTGGGTAACCATTATGGTAACATTGGAATTTAGGCATTAATATGGCATATGGTATCACCTGCTAATGTATGCTTCATGAAGAACTCGTATATGATGATAAAGTTTCGAGCTGCATACCGATTGTGAAATACAATAAAAGAAAATCGGAATTCATCCATACACGTTGCTATTGGACGAATGTATATATAATGCAGTTTTCTAATGTATTAGTCATTTATTTTTTAATTATAGTCATGTTTTCCTTTTAAGCTGAGAGCGAACCATGACGTTATTAGCGGATCCATCCATTAGTCGGTACTGACCTGCCTGATTCATCCTTACATGTGTTTCTCTTTTACTTGACACATAGTCCAAGACACGTGCACGTTATTTTGTAATAACGCCGTCATATTCGTTATCATATATTGTTTATATGATACGTTCATTTATCTTGAAATATTTTTTACTTTTGTTGTTATTTATAAGATTGAAATTATTTCATTCTCTTCATTTCAAAAGAGACACTAACTTACCCACTCAAAAATGCATGATGCTTATGTAAAAATCGCGAGGTTTATTGTATTTAGTACAAAAAATCATATTGCTGCTTTAAGCTACCCGCAAGACCTTGCTTTTACTGGGCGTAAAGAAGACGTCAGAGTTTGGTTAGTGATGATGGAATATGCTGTTTAACTCAAAGACTTTTATTAGCGTGGCATTTGCTGCTTGACTCTTGTTTCCTCGTTTGTTCTGTACAAGATGGTAATGTTGCATCAACATTTCAAAGTGATTGATAGGTGCTTTGCATGCTGATAGAGAGGAGTTTAACAAACCTTTGGACTTGATACTCGGGTTAATGTTGCTTGAAAGACGTCAGCGTATGTCCAATGAAAAGGATAGTCCTAAGCTGAATTAAAATTCGTTTGCTTTGTAAACCGAAAGTAACTCAAATGGATTTTTATGATATGACATTCATAAAGAAAAGTTACATAATACTAAATGACAGGTCTTTTTGCAGCCAACGATATGTTTTAGAATTATACAAGATTTGTAAATTTCCTTTTTGATTAGCATTGGTATAAGTATGTGTTTATCAAATGGCTGCATATACTATATGACGCCGCATAACCTGGCAAGATAATGAAGTTATGCTAATAACGAGGAAGCTTAAAAAAGTCAAGGACCATAGAATTTCTGTGTTGTAATTATGCAGTTCTTTCATTATGGTATACGTAATAAATTAACTCTGAACAGTAGCTGTTTGTTTTCATTCACAGGAGGAATTATGTATTTTTTTAAATCTATGGAAGGATTTCCTGAATAATGCGTTCAGTTATGCGTGAAACACTCTGAATTTTCTACATAGATTAGACTTATAACAAATTAGTACCAATATATATATATATATATATATATATATATATATATATATATATATATATATATATATATTCTGGGTGGGTGCGTGTGTGTGTTTTGAACACACTTTATGGCTTGTACTATGAAGTAGCTGTCATGTAGAGTTGTCATGTTTCTGGCAACTTTTTATAACGTACGTTAACCTGGCAATATATGCATCCTCAGCAAAATAACGTATATGAGTTACGTGGATGCCGTATTTACTCATTTAGCTTTTTCTAACCGTCAATGTAATGATGTTTCATTATTCGCCTTATCTCGTTAATCAGATTTAGGAGCTTCGCATACATTACTTAAATCACTTTTATTATCATAACAACGCGGTATGAAATTTGAATGCGAGATGTTTTTCATGTAATGCGAGGTAGTCTGTTTTCATCCTGATACATTAATTAGCACACATGCATTCTTCTTTATGTACGTAAGACAAAAGCCTATTTACATAAAGGAAAGTAGCTTATGAACCTTACCTAACCTCTTGTACACTGAATACTGTATGTGATGCTAATATGGGTCAACACTTACAGAATGTGTGAACTGCACGGCATTACTGATTTAAAGGCCAATCTTCGATTAAAGTTGTTTCAAAGCCCTTTTCATTATTCGGTAAAATAACGCAAACAAAACGAGAAGACATTAACATCGTTCACCTAAATTACGAATATAGCTGTAACACATGTCAAGAACAATTTACAGTTTAAAGTTGAAAACATATCTCCACAGTCATTTCCATTATCTAAGTAAAGATTGTTTAACACATTTTTATATAAATAACTTATTTATTTGACAAAAGTATCGACATATCTTAATATCAGTAACCCACTACAATTCTCAGATCAATTGTACTGCCAGCATTGTAAGTTAAAAAATGTCCATTGGATTGACATGTCAGCAACATTTGTAATTTATTGGTACTAATTTCTTATCATGCCATATCAGGTGAAATGGTTGAAGCTGATTTTGCTTTACTGGCAAATGCTCTCTCCCCCGTTCTGGGTCCATTGGTAGTTTTGCTCGACTAAAGCCAAAGATGAAAGTCAGAGATCTCTTAAAACATAGTTTTTCTTTTTAAGGTAAATGCCAGACATTTGTTGTATTTCACAGTTAATAACAAATATTTTATATACGAAAGTCAGAAGTTATATTACTCTATAGAAAACATATAACAGCATTTTTGTGTGTGCATAAACCTTTCATTTTCTCTTAAAAAAAAAATATATATATATATATATATATATATATATATATATATATATATATATATATATATATATATATATATATATATATATATATATATATATATATATATATAATTTTGTTTTACATTGGAAACTTTAAAATAAGCCTTCGAAAGTAAATCAATCTGAAAAATGTCAGTGACTTGGACGGCATAGCAAGTATTGGAGTAATAAGTAAAGACGACTTAGTTGCATAACAATTATTTATTCTTTTGAAATATGCTCTAAGCAAGAAGAAAAAATAATTGCATCACTGATGAAGGCAGTGGATTCCTTCAATGGGTAACAAATAATATTAGAAGAAAAATGACTAGCTGAAATGATTTTTCAGATGTACAGCGTAATAATCATAGGTAATGTATATAGATGTAAGCATTCATACATACAGCAAGATAAACTGGTCTCTATTTGAAAGAAAATAAATTTTATTTGAGAGCCTTGGGGCGTATACACGAGGAACAAAAGTAGCCTTAGATAGACAGTAATAATATCTGTAGTACAACTAAACGTCAAGCCATTTTAATAATAGTTTATTGTAAGATTCTTTTACATCAGTGCAATTGAATCATTTCTGAGAGGAATTCCTTGTAATGACAGTAGAATTCTTCTATCTTTGAAAACCGTTGTTGGATGATTTTCTAGTCAATAAAGGTGAAAACTGGCAGTTTTAGATACCAAGCGCACGTTGATCGCATAACACGTGCATGATGGCAATTAAACATAAATAATTGGACAGTTAGCTTAAAACCTTATCACAGTCTGACACCGTGACCTGTACATGACTTAACACCAGCACGTTTAACTGACCATTATCTTAGATAGACGTTCTTTATGACATAATTGTATTTCGGTAGGTGTGTTTCTTAGAGATGTACCTGCAATACTTTACAGTGAGAATACATATATAACGATAAAGTACCAGCATACATAATTACTGTAGAATAAAGTAAACAAATTCGATATTTACACATGGATTTTGCATATGGGAGGTTTTATTTTAGAGGAATATTCCTGCTATGCGATAATACGTTGTTTTGCATAGGACAAGTAGTATATCCATTATGTTGTTTTGTATAGGAGTACCCCTTTATTCATTATATGTACGAATTTTGCATCGTTATTTGTTTGTTATTGCATATTTAGATAGTGTAACATGTGTAGTGTTTAACAAAGTGACCTCTTTTCACTGGATAAAGTACCACATTATTTTGCCAAACATTTACAAGGCTCTCTAACACATACTTAATCAGAGATTGCTCTTGGCTGGACATCAGCATAGTCCGAAATTGATGGGAGAAAACTATGCATGAATTATGCATGATGCGTATTGACGTGCATGCTTAGCTTGAAAAGAGCTATCCCTGGATCCTATTGCAAAATGCTTGATTACATTAATATCATTTTTATGTACGAAGAAATAATATTATCATACTGGTTATATACATTTTAATTTGTACACTACGGTGATTCGAACCAGGGTCTGCGGGTAACAGTACCCATCGCCAAGCCTACACGCACCAACTCTTATACCGTTTCCACCATGCACACATCATCAATAATTATACCACATGTAGATTTAAAATACAATGAATCTAAATGTAAAAAAATCATGATATAATATATAATGGAAAAAACATGTCACAGAAACGTCATTTATCTCGTATAAACGGGAACTTTATATATGTACATATCTTTTTTTCTAGCTGTGCAATATCTTCTTTCTCATATACTATAGTGAATATCTATCATTTCACAGAGAAAAGGAGTAAATATACAACAGCATTTTATAATTCAGACGTGCGTTACTTTCGATAATAACAGTTAAGCTAACCTTAAATAAGGTTAGCTTTTCGCATAACTGTGATTCCTTGTTTGCATTAGGATACAGGAGTGAACATTTGCCAGCAATAGTTGAACAAGGGGTTATTAGTTGATAAACAAATAACAACCTCGTGTCCATTAATTGCTGACTATGCATTATCTATCAATTCCGAATCACCATAGTCCAAAAACTGGAAAATCTTTATGGCATCACCCACCACACCAAGTGCTCGAGAAGCTAACGTTAGCGATTGAATCAAAAGATGTGTATTATTCAAACAATTAGGCAGAGTTTAGAAAATTGCACGGCAACAAAAGCCCAGTTGTTAAGTGGAGACTGCAGACCAGTGTTTGAGTTTCACAATGTCTGCATTTGGTTTAAATCAGGGGTCTCAAAAAAGCGGCCCGCGTTTCAAGGTGTCATGAGAGATAACAAAAGGGGGTACAGCCCTTGAACCATTAAAAATGCTCTCATTAGGCCCTCAGGTTGTTTTGAATTGGAAACCCCTGGTTTAAATTATGAGTGGTATCGGTGAAATCATGAATATTTCCGTGTGCAAATCTGATTCACTGAAACATCACTGTCAACACTAATATCAACAAAGTTCTCCAAACAAAGGAAGATTAAAATGTTGGACACTGACACCGAGCAAATACAACCTATATACATGCTGATGGCTGGTTGGTTGGTTGTTTGATGGTTGGTTGGATTGGTTGGATTAGTTTCAATAGCACTTTATCGGTTATATCATGCAGATGAAATGGAAGCTAAACGCATTGATAAAGGATACAACAATGCAGATAACTCGGACTAGAATGGGAGGGGGATTCAGTAAGATAAAATCATCTCCACAAATTTCAAGTTTCCGCAAATATATACTGGCAGTTTAACAAAACTGCGTAACTTATCTTTTATTATATTATCACAGCACAATGTACAACTTCTGTCTTCTAACTTTGCTTTTCGAAACCTTCTTGTTTAATGCAGATTTTACATTGGTTGTAACGTATGAAGTACAAATAGGATAAATTAACAGTCAATTAATGGTAAGATACATTGTTAGTGATTTTCGTCCACTATTAATCTGACATTATTCAAATGAACTTTTATTACACATTACTTTTGTAACACATGGGGAAATCAAAACACGTTTACAATAAAATAGATAGCCAGCAAACTATTTCGCTGGTGTTTGACACCTAGAGAAAAACTTGGCACATTTTTGAAAACTAAGTAAGGCTTTTAAGTTAAATCATTTTCAAATTAATCACTGATTTTACTTTCATTTTTAATGTGCAGAGAAACAATTTGTTTCGCGTCATATTTCGTAAAATCTATTTAAAAGAAGAGTAACACAAACATGCAAAAGAGTGAGAAGTTAGAAGTTAAAAGTTGTATATATACCTTCTTTATTTGCAATTATGTAAGAAAAAGGCAAGAGTAGTAATGGGCACTTGTTAATGAAAAATAAAATCAGACTGGCTGTTAAGGCACAACATAAACTTTCTCTGTCTCACATCCTTTATGGAAGATTACTCAGATATTATATAATAATTTAATTCTCTCTCTCTCTCTCTCTCTCTCTCTCTCTCTCTCTCTCTCTCTCTCTCTCTCTCTCTCTCTCTCTCTCTGATTAAAAATACATACCATCAAATTAGTCATCGTAGAAGCTTAATATTACACAAAAGTCTCGATACAACGAAAACTCAAGTCCTTGAACGTACTCAAAAGTCATTTTGGGATGTAAATAATATATTTTACAAAAACCATAAATATTGATTTAAGAACAAATAAATAAAAATAGTGTATGATTTATAATTTTAACTGTTTAAGAGCATATTTTCCTTGGAAATTCATAATAGTTAGAAAAACAAAAGATATTCCTTTCTATAAAGGTAGCGGAATTCAATGAAATTGTGACATTTTATATAACCTCAAAAACACGTTTGCTTTATCCATGCATATGAGTCTGTTTTTTTTTCCAAAACGCTAATACAGCTATGTACTTTAATTACTGTGACGATGTGTTGAAATAGATTACCTTTTATCAAGTATATATGCAGTCCTCACAAATCAAGCTGTAGTTTGTCTTCATCCCAAGGCAAGACATTGATAAGAAAATTGAGATGTAAATAACCCAAACATTTGTAGTTATCTGGGCATGATATCTGCCGAATGTTGAGAAACTTAATAGAAAAATCACTAAAATGCATATGTCAGTTTAAAGTGATAGGTAAATGTTGCAGAGAGCGTAAACAATATTTGAGACATGACATTTTAAAAATACATACCATCGGCTTCAAAACCTATATCATTTTAACGTACCCGTCCACTCAAAGGCGTACTGATTGAAATCCCAAAAACACAAAGGGATTTTGTTTATTAAAAAAAAAAATACACAGTATTATGAATTGGATCTCAAATAGTCCAAAGGATCTTTTATAAGTCCAAATGTATAGAGTTCCTAATTAATTTGCATATATGCCAATGACCTGGAATGTATCGATGTGCTAACAGTCTTGATATATCATAATGATATAATCCAAAATGCAATAGAATGCATTCATAACAACTCAAAATGAAAGTTTTGCCCTAGAAATAATAGTGGGCACTTTGTAATTCCTGTTAATAAAAATTTAAATAAATAAATCCTTGCAAATTAAAAACTGAATACAACAATAAGACTGATTCCACTTCCAGTGTTATGGTAGAAAATAATAATTTTGAAGTAAACAATATTGATATGTAAAGCTATGACACAATAACAGAACCAGGATAAAGATCACCTTCCTTTTCTAAAACATTTAAGTCGTCAACAAGATCAGGAAGTTCGAAGTGAAAAAATAATATCCTAAACTAAGATACAAGTAAACAATTTGTCCTCCATTAAATATGATCAGAATATTTAATCTATAATCATAAATAAATATTATATATGTTTATGTTGTTTTCAAAATAAATGTCACTAATAAGGTTGACCTTTAACTTATAATCATGTAGAAAAGCCAACACACACACACACACACACACACACACACACACACACACACACACACACACACACACACACACACACATATATATATATATATATATATATATATATATATATATATATATATATATATATATATATATATATATATATATATATATATATATATATATATATATATATATATAAACTAGCGCAATTTTACAATATTATTTGAATTCTATCACCAGAAACGCAATGGACGTTGGTCAAGATGAAGTAGATACAGCAAACAGCAGTGGTACACGGTCGCAAGTATCTGAGGAATCCAGTGAATACCGTGGATACACCAACCCCAGCGTCCAGTCTCGCTCTTTTAAGATTTTACAAGCATCATTAAACTACTCAGAAGCTTCGGGGGCCTCAGGTTAGTACTCAGGGTTTCTAGTACATTTTCTAGGTAAACCTGGATAGGATAAAGGCAAGTTTATTTATTGGGTACAGGGCTTACTGTATATGCCTTGATTGTGTTAGAATTTAGTTAGATATATGGCTAGTACCTGTTTGCTAATATATGTCTCGAGGCATGCGTTCGCTCATTAGTAATCCATGTAAGGATTTAACAATTAATTGAGCAAAATTTAGATTTTTAATATTTGACCTAGTTGCAGATTTCTTGCAATGAATTGTTCAGAGAAGATTTAGAAGGTATAAAATACTGTAAAACAGCTATTATATCTTTTGAAACGTTTCTTATTTAATCTTTGATATAATTTCACGATTTCCTCTAATTTAAATCATAATATATCATATGGTTCTAAGAATAAAAATATAGGCAGTTCTATAGTGTTTAACCTACATAAAACTGCTTTTTCTGCATTTAATCTTTATATCGGAAATTCTTAAATTATCAGAAGTACAAGATCATCCCAAAAATCAGTATTAGGAGAAATTCAGAGATTAGAAGTAGAACTGTAGCCAGACTCTCACGCAAACCAACCTTCCCTCGTTCCATATTAACTCGCTTTGCAAGCAACTCGACTTTGAACTAAATCGTCGTTTTTACGTTCTGCAACTTGCTGCATCACTTAAAGACGCACGCGGTTCTAACAAAAAAATGTGACAAGATTCCTTACCGTAGGAGATACTAATTTCTTGCAGTAACGGATACTTCACATTTATGTTACAATGTACAAACTTGTACGAAGAAAAGCTTACAACTGCCATTAGTTTGCGTAAGAATTCCGATGTAAAGTTGGGGTAAACATTCATCCTGCGAATATATGAAGCATTTAATTAATATCCTTTGCATTCATTCTGAAATATATAATATGCATAATTTATGTAATTAATATTAAAATATGTATATTTTAAATGTAAGACTTTTATGTTATATGTACATGTATCCTTACTTATTGAAAATGGCAGCTTATTTTCGTGGTATCCATATGAATCAGAACTGATTGATACAGAGAGGTTCGCAGTATCAAAGGATACAAAAACCCAACATCGACAAACAATGTTGAGCTTTAAAGATAATGCGAAGACGAAACATCCAACTTTGATTTAAGACTTCCGTTAAAATATTTCAGATAACAATGAAGCGTTTTTCTTATTTTCTCAAAAAAGATTATAAAACAGTAATGTTTTGTCTGTAATTAGAATGAGGCATTAAACACGAATGAAAATACGCATACTACATTTTTTTTATCCAATTACATTAACTCAAGGGCAGTCCTGAAAAGTAATTTGAAAATAATAGATGATTGCTTTATTAAATAAAGACTCAGACGAAATGGTAGCAACAAAGAGCGTTTCCTATAATTCATTCAACACCTCATATGCATGTGTGTGTGTGTGAGAGAGAGAGAGAGAGAGAGAGAGAGAGAGAGAGAGAGAGAGAGAGAGAGAGAGAGAGATTTAAAAACCGAAGATACAATTGAAATTCTTCGATTTTGTCAGCAATGCATGTTAACAGTGAGCCAAGCCCTACAAGCTGGATTCCCCATCGGCAACCGCCAAGGATGGGCACTGATTTAGAATCCGCCGTTTCCATGAGAGACTTCTTCGCTTATTTTGGTACTGATTTTGATTGAGTGTCATATGCATTCTGACACATTGAGCTCATACCTTTCCATATAAATCAAAGACAACAAAGTTTGTGTGCAACCATTGATGAATTATTCGACGACGTTCAGAGCGATCCAGATGATCACTGTCCCCTCGAAATAGATTTCTTCTGGAAACTGTTCTCAAATGGATATTGTCTACCTGTGATACGAGGAGAACTTGTTAATAGACAAACCTTCGTGTACATTGACCTTCTTCGAAACGTTCTGTAAAATAAGTGTGAAATTCACCTGACACCTGTAATGTTGCTTCATTATGTGTATATTTAGGAGGGCGAATAAACTGGATGTTTCCCTGGCTTCGCTTTGGATTCTGTCGGATTATTTTCATAAATCCCCATAGTCATCTTATTCTTATAACCCAAACGAACTTCCTAGAATTCAGAAGGGAAACTTTCCAGAGAATGCTCAAGTTTGGGTGAAGTAGCAATGATAGAATACAGTTATATTGGAATTTTTTGCCTAAAATTGGCCAAATCTTCTGATGGCTAAACCTGGTTTACAGGTATGTACATTAAATATCTGGAAGAAGAGTATTTCGTTTGGATCAAACAACCAGAAAAGATGTTGAGGATTTTAAGAAAAGTTTGGCTGCATTATGATTACAATATTTATTTCTTACCAATTCGTTTTACACGACGGATGTCGCAGAAATACTGGATCAAGATACGTTTCGGACATGTTTGTATAATCATTTCATTTTTACATTTCTCTGGTCATGGTCCAAACTAATGCTCTGTCTTAAAATCGTGTTTCAGTATTTTCAGTAAAATTATTTTCTACTAATTTGGTTATTGTTTAATGGTGCTAGGTGTCGTTTAGTTTTAATGGGCTTCTTGTTGTTGTTGTTGTTTCTTGTTGCTAACTCATTTTCTGGCCCATAATTATAGTTTGTCATTGCTACTTCATCTTGAGTTCGCATTACTAACCAATAACTGACAAGCCCACGTTTGATTGATAGCTCACTTTGGTTGATTTTTGTTTCCTTTGCTTCTGCCAACATGTGCTCGCGGTTGAATGGAAGCATTTGTGCTAAATGGCTTTGCCTCGGTGTTGTTGTACATGCATTACACTAACTCGCCAGGTGGTTATTTCAATACAGTCCTAAAGGAAGAAGACGCTTGAGCATTTGGGATCATTTGAGCATGAAATGTCAGAACGTATCTTGACCATTTCGTCGCACCTCAAGGAAGTATTTGTATAGTGCCAAACTAGTAATTAAAACATTTTGACGAACCCATACCCCTAGTTATCTTACAGATTGTATTGATGTTTCAACAATCTTTCAAAACCGAAGGCGGAGTAAAACTAATATATATATATATATATATATATATATATATATATATATATCACTTTGTTTCGTTTGGTTTCGTGCTATACGGCACAACAACACAAGTAGGTTATTTAGTACCGGGACAATTAGAGAAAGTGCCTCGCCCAAAGACACACCATGGTAGCTAACCCAGGCTGGTATGATGATAGGATTTGAACCCGCACCCGTTATAACGCGACTCAGGCACCTGTTGCTTCAGTCAAGTGTGACTACGTCAACGTAGATATATATAGATGGGCACATAGCCATCGCGACCACATTATTAGTTTTTAAGACAAGGCAAGAGAGGATTTATTGTAAGTTACCTAATGCCTAAGTCAAAATGCCATTTCATGTAGTCTGAAAATATCGGAATACCTAGCAAACGTTAGGATCTTTTCTACTCAATGCTGTTTTCTCCGGCAGAATAAAAAAACTACACACAAATAAAAGTAAAATATAAATAGGTTACAACTAGGCTAACGTATTGGTTGAGTGTTCACGATATTGCTGGTTTCCTGTGATCAAGTTTTCCTACGTTTATAACTTTTATTATGCTTAAACAATGAAGTGCACCATGTTGACTTTGAGTGGTCTCTCACGATAACAGGACAAAGTATATTACAAAGTTGTACACAACTCGAGCAAGTCGTGAGTCTGTCACACTTCAATTTCCTGATAGGATAACTAAGCAAATCCTTAAAAACAACTATATTAGGACATAGAACATGGTTCAATCAAAATGATTCAACTGAAGCTTGTAGCTAAAACAGAGATTTTTCTTAAATGACAAACTTTCAAATATAATATTAATCAACTACTTCATATATTGCCATTTTCTTCCCGAAAAGAGATACTACTGCAAGAAGAAAAACTGGCTCATGTAGGTGCGAGTTATGACAATGTGGAATGGTAAATAAAATTAGTAACATATACTTTCTGAGACTTGATGTGCATTGTTTATCACCGACGTGTAAACATGCACAGGTGCGTGCATCACCTTTTTTGGACGATTTCACAATTTACCTCTATATTCTCAAACTTTAGAAGAATTAATAAACCTATAGTTGATAGGCAATCCCTCATGCAGGCAGTAAAGAAATGATTTAGATCGTGACGTGTCTGGAAAAGTGAAGTGCAAACAAAGGAAATATACGATTTTGTTTAGTCTGAGAAGACAAAATATATATCAACTTTACTACAGAGATATTTTGCAGACGAGACCATTTTCCTCATCATTCCCATAAGGAACATAAAACATTTTAAAATGATCAAATATAATTTCTTTTCAAGCTGCATCATTTGATCTACTATTGATAAGTCGGCATCGATTTTCAAGATAAGTATACCTGAAACAGTCAATCTGAATTTGAATAGACTTTTTGTATGACATGCAAAAATACAGCATTTCTTTCGCTCCAAGAGCAATGCTCGGCCCGTCTGATTTTCTTGGTGGACCCGTACATTTTAAAAAGGGCAATTGTTTTCCTTAATTTCACATCACAATTGCTTACTGGTTTTCTGAACTAGGGAGATGCCTGTAAATTATTTCCTTTACAACAGCTCTGTGACAACTATTTATTCATAACATAAACCGATATACCCTTAGTTCTAACAGATCTAGAAACACTGACAATCTTCAGCTATACACAACCGTTTGATTTCGTTTTCAAAATGATATACGTACTGAAATACTATACATATATACATTGATGCACAAGTGGAACATAACGCATGGTCCTCATCTATATTACAAGTATGCCAGTTGGTCAATTGGACACAGTCAATAACTGTCTAGCTTCCATTGTAATAATGTTATAGCTACAGTCTATAGATACACAAGGATATTATCCGAACCGGTCTAAAACAAAATCATAGAAACTGTTAGATACATGCTTTCTATTTGTCACATACTTCTTTTTATTTTATCATATTGTAGAGATAGTTCCATATCACAATGTGTATGTCCTGTGGACATCAGAATGTTCCAATTTCCTTTTCAGCATGTCAGCCAGTGGAGAGTTACTTATTTAGGTACGAAGACATATATGCTCCCTTGATTGATAAATATAGGGAAGCGCAGGAAGATGAAAGAGATAGAAAAACAACCATGTTACAAAATACGATAATGCAGGAGAGAGGTAGATCAGGACAGACAAGGAACGTGACTAGACTGGACGAAGGAAGTGGTAGATTGGACGCGCCCGGTCATTCTGAGAACAGGACTGAGATGATTCGGTATATGGTTGACATGGAGAGGAATAATGTAGAAGATAAGCTTACTATGCTCAGAAAGATCAGTAAGAATAATAATCCAGAGAAACCAATCACTACCAGCCCAGAAAAAACGCTGTCCCTCAGACAAGACGTAGCTGACAATCGACCGATACAATTGAATCAAGACGTGATACAGACTGAAGGAATGGGGTTAGAAGACGATGGGTATGTCAGTCAAAAAAACGTTATGGTTGACAATCGATCAGCACAAGTTCATCAAAATGTTACACAACTTCAGGAGGTAGTCAATGGCAGTTATACGAGACAAGAGTTGGGACCAGTTGTACGGGCACCAACAACTCAAGGAATTTGCTTTGAGGCCGACTTAGCTCAGACACAAGTAAAGGCATTCCAAGCACCGACTAGACCAGATGCATTCCGTCCAAGTCCAGTACAGCCTGCTGCGAGACACGTGGAAGCCAAAGAATCCCAGGGAAGCGAAGCAGAACAATCATTGACAAGTAAAGTGATACAATTTAAAACGCAAGAAACTGTGAGTGATGCAGTTAAATCTAAGGCGGGGTCAGAGTCTATACAATATCAGACATCTGAAGTGGAACAAACGTATAATAGCGCCAATACGATGTTATTAGAGAATAAAACTAACGTCGAAACTAAAAAGGTCAAAAGAACAAGCAATGAAACTGCAGTCAAACCAGTTGACTCAGACAAGTTTGTGAGTGGGAGAGAAGAGGAAAGAGAGAATAAAAACGCTGAGACTTCTGTGCAAAGGCAAAATACGGTACAAGTTGAGTCGATAGATGTCAAAGTAGATGCCTCTGCAATGAATGTAGAAGACATGGCCACTAAAAAGGCTGTTGAAATAATAGAATCTGCAAAGTGTACGATTAGAGCTGAGACCAAACAAACTGAAAGAAAACACACAGAGCAACCAAATCTACAGGCATCAGGGTCTGAAAATGAAATGTTTAAAACGGACTCTACGGAAGCTGAAGTGGCTTTAAAATTCGTAACAAACAATAGGGAGAGAATTAACACAAAACCCGCAGTTGAACAAGGACAGGTAGAAACAAATGAAACTCAAGCTGATGAATTACCGAAGACGATAAATCCAGAAACGTACATTATTAAATCTGAAGGAATGACATCCATATTGGAAACTGAGACACCCAAATCAGCTGCTGAAAGGTCTAAGTCTAAGAACGAGGAAACTAAGTTGGATAGTAAAACGGTTTGGCTAGAAACAGAGGCAGCGAAGTCTGTAACTTGGGTGGTTCAAGATGAGACTGATACAGTCAATTTGGTAACTTGTGCAGTTCAGGATGAGACTGATACAGCCAATTTGGTAACTTGTGCAGTTCAGGATGAGACTGATACAGCCAATTTGGTAACTTGTGCAGTTCAAGATGAGAATGAGACAGACAATTCGGTAACTTGGGCAGTACAGAATGAGACTGAGACAGCCGATTCGGCAACTCGGGCAGTACAGAATAAAACTGAGACAGCCGAATCAATAACTTGTGCAGTTCAAGATGAAAATGAGACAGCCAATTCGGTAACTTGGGCAGTACAAAATGAGACTGAGAGCGCCAATGTGGCAATTTGGGCAGTACAGAATGAGACTGCGACAGCCAAATCGGTAACTCGTGCAGTTCAAAATGAGAATGAGACAGCCAGTTCGGTAACTTGGGCAGTACAGAATGAGACTGAGACAGCCAATTCGGCAACTTGGGCAGTTCAGGATGAGACTGCGACAGCCAAATCGGTAACTCGTGCAGTTCAAGATGAGAATGAGACAGCCAGTTCGGTAACTTGGGCAGTACAGAATGAGACTGAGACAGCCAATTCGGCAACTTGGGCAGTTCAGGATGAGACTGAGGGAGCCAATTCGGTAACTTGGGCAGTACAGAATGAGACTGTGACTCTTAAGGCAGACACTAAAAATAAGCTAATACATGGTGCAGGCAAATCAGAGATTGAGAGAGAGATGAATGATACAGTCACAGAAGGAAAGCATACAACCAGCAAACATAAGGATGGCGTCACAGAAGTCTCAGAAAAAGTGGAGATATCGACAGAAATAGCCGTAGCTGATGGTAGTACGATTGAGAGAAGTAAGATTGTGGCTAGAAAGACAGAGATAGTACGAGACTTTTCTTACGACGATGACGAATCGTACGAGACATGGACTGAAGAGGAAAGTGACAATGACGTTGACATCGAAGAAACCATTTCTAAAGAACTTGAAACCACTGGTGAAGAGACCCTAAAGATGGAAACTTTCTAGGTATATTGAATTGCAAACCTGGGTTTTCATTAGACTGCCAGATTTGTGTTTGAAAATATGAATGGACTGATTTTGTTTTCGATAACCCCTCCTGTATCTCTCTCTCCTCTGAATACTATCAAGACAAGTAACATGCAGCATTGGACATTTAAGTCTTAATGGCTGACAGTAACCACATATGCCATCTTTTTTATCTCTTTCTACCGTTGATCCTCCTGGTGTTTTGTTGACCAGTTCGTCTTTTATTCTTTTCCCAATTACTAAAAATCAGTTTGAAAATATTCATTGTACTGATTTTAAATAACAGAAATTTGTTTTTATTTCAGAGACTAAAAGCATGTATGAATTGTCAAACAGAAACAGTGTAGAAAAACTGAGCACCACTTAGGCAAATGATTTCTGTTTTCTTCTCTCCTTCCGTTTCCAGTATGGGGTTCCTGATTTAGTATAAAGTTTATGTGATTTAATAAGTTTTTTCTCTTTTTTTCAGCATTAAACGTTATGCCTATTCTCAAGTACAATATTTCTCCCAATTAATGCATCTTTACCCATGTATGAAAAGGGATTATACTGAAACACAAGAAAATGAAATCCACACCTCATATTGACAAGACACTTGGGAATGCATATAAACTGTTTATTGCCTTGCTTTTATTTACCTATGTACATTACATTTAACTCTATACTACATAATGACAAATAATTTTTCAAGATATAATCATCAATAATTTCACTTCAAGTTTTTAAATACATTGCAAACATTTATAAAAATTGCTCAAAATGTGCTTTATGTTGCAATCTCCATTTTTATACAAGTTTTCATGACTTCTAAATCCAAATCCAAAAGATGATTCCTGATTGTACAATAATACATCATATACTCCTGATTTATATTTTTCTTAATCATTTTGGATGTTTGCATTTGTTTTTGAGCTGTGTTTAATGACATATCTTCATATGCTTTTTTTGCATGATAGATGGCCACATTACAAACATCATTAATTACTTGTGTGGCTGTTGATGCATGATAGAAAATAAATTGTTGTTTTCTCTTTAGCTAGACTCTGAAAGATTCCTTCTGTGGCATGAACTAAGTTTGTTGTTGCATCTCTGACATGACCCATTGAAAGATTCCTTCTATGGCTAATAATGCATGAATTTAAGTTTGTTGTTGCATCTTTGGTTTGAGTAGGATAATAAAAGTATTGTTATAGTTTAACAAATTATTACTTAATATTTTCAAAAGCATAAAGCAAGAATAAAGATGTTCATTTTCGATGCTGTTTTAAATATATTTTTTCAAAATTACTGTTGAATTACATTATCTGCAGAAAATTATTTCCAATAAATCTATGGTAGGTTACAGGTTCAATATCACTGCATCACTTTATTAGTGCATACACTCAAAGAAGACTGATCAAAGTGAAATAAATAAGATGATTACCTTGGCCATAGCCTATCTTATTAAAGTTAATTAATTTTGGTGTACCTAATTTACTTTAATATTTATTACCCAATCATTCAATTGCATTCATAGATTGCATGGTATGTCTGACTGCTGAACAAACAGGAAGTGAGTGTAAGGTGTATAATCTTTCCAATTTTCTGATGGAAGGAAATGTTAGTTTTCAAAATATTTAGTCCTATATTCAGTAAATAATTACAACTCTGTTTTAGAGTTTAGTTTTCAATAATAGTTGGTGAAAGAAGTTACCATTCCAAATATAATTTTTTAACCAAAGTATTAAAAATAATTAAAAATTAAAATGTACCCTGTATACTGTATGCATTAATTTTGACCACACACACACACACACACACACACACACACACACACTGATATGGTCGTAACTGATCTGACCAGCTAGTTAATATGTATTTGCTGAAATATCATAATGATTTGCTGATGGATTCATGTAAGTAATACAATATATCACTGTGCCTTAGTTACACAGATTGTACATATATAGCTTCTTGCTGGACAATGGTCATTTAATATAATCCTATTGTTGGTGTAATCTGCCATAAATATGTGCCTGGTAGATGCTTTTTGCTGCCAATGTGCTTTATAGAATTTAGTATTCTGAATGTAAGCCCAAATTTTTGACAACATATATACATGTAGTTAGCCTCCTGTATTGCTGGAGTCCGACTCATTTCATTTTTAATTGTATTAATTTTTTTCAGATAAATAATCAAACAAAAACCAGTGATTGATGCTTCAAAGACATGCAGAATGGTGACTGAGAAGATACTAGAACTTGTACTTCATCTGACCCTGTATAAAATTATGTCTTCCATCAGTTTTATCCAGTAGTCCCTCACTATTATTAGTTCTCTGTTTCAAGTCTAAACCACAAAGGAACATCCTCTCTACAGCTCAAATGGCACTAATATACAGCAGAACATGTCCAATATGGCTACATGTATTAAGGATGGTGGGGTAAATATTTAGACAAGATCTGGCAATTATCTGGGGTATTTTGCATTCAATTTTGTATCACAAAAAATATACCATACTAAATCTGGAGAAAAAGCTGACATAAATCTACAGTTATGAATAACTATATTATAATGGTTATGGTGTCTCCCTCTTATAAGCACCATATCTATCCCAATCTTATAAAGCCAGTGAATTGAAAAACTATATACACAAAGAACTGCATATGTCAACATCTTTTAAGGTCAGCCCACAGAAACTACAGATGTCCCAATCTTACAAAGTCACACCAATGAAAACACTATATGCATAGAGAACTATAGATCTCCCCAAACTTAAAAAGCTACCAAACATAAACTACAGATGTCCCCATCTTATAAGGCCATCCTGCTATAAACCTGACCTATTAAAGACATGGCCTCCTTGATGGGGACAAAATAGTCCAAAAATAGTTTTTAATGTTGAGCAAGGTGGCTTCTGATCGTGACAAAATGGTATAAAATATTCTATTTTAGCTATGGAAATCCTATTTGTCCATTAGGACAAGGTAGTCTGTGCTCTGTGGGTGACCTCTCAAGTGTGTGACAACTGTATATCTTTATTAAATCAAATTATATTATTTGTATGGAATTCTATCAATAAAAACTTGTAACTTCTCATTTTAAAAAAATATGAATTCCAGTTTTTGTTCATCTTTAGTGAGGGACTAATGTACTATGGTAATTATAAATGGTTCAAATAGTTATACATTAATAAATAAAATCATGTAATTAACATGCATTATATTTAGTTCCCATATGTATGTATTGTAAAGACAAATGGCATTTATATTAAGGCATAATGATCAAAAGTATTATTGCATATGAAACATAACAGACTTGAGCATCTCCATATAACTATGGAAATCCTATTTATAACAACAATGTCTGAGGTATGTATTCCAAAAACCAGATATCCTAGCATATTTATCATTTCCATTCCTTTATCATTTCCAAGCACCTTTCATAGTACCGGATCTTATATGAACTATTCCAAGACTCTGTAGAAAATGGTTAAGTTAGTCCCCAAATTCAGATTCAAAACAAAGAAGCACAACAATGATATCAGTTCTGGTGACTATGCCACTACAGCCATTTTAGTTAACTAATCATTCTGCCAGTAATATAACAAAAGTATGTTCCCTCTTTTCTACAGCCATCTATTAAACATTAGTTTATAATAACTTTTTTGTTGTGCATGTACTGGTATATGTACCCATCTCCTGTAAAAAGAGTTTCAGAGACCAGATTTTTCACTGATATCTGCAAGCACACTATATCCAGTAAGTTGAATCAAAGAATGAAAAATTATAAACGTGTTCAAATGACAGATGTAAAATATATTTTGATTGGTTAAAAACCCAAAAGATGCTTTCTAACTCAAGTTTAGAACTGTCCCGATACTTAAGCCTTGTTTGATATTCAGATTAAACAAATGCAATTTTCAAAAATTAAATCTTTTTGGAGTTTGTTTCAAAGTAATTATACTAATATTTATTCAATCAATCAAGCTTCGGGTTTAAAAAAATATTATCATATTTGGGTGACTTCATTTAAACTTATTATACCAGAATAGCTGTATGTGACAAAGCTTGTCAGAAGCTTCCTGTGGGTCGGTGGTTCTTTCTGGGGTTTTCTCAGGTTCTACTGGCCACCACATATATCTGGTGCTGAAAAATGGTTAGATCCATAGCATCAACAAAAACATCCAGATTAGCTGTTTCTTTGTTTATAAGCCTGAACTGATCCTGTATGCAAACATTTTTACAAAAAACAAAAGAAATTAAATAAAAAGAAAAATGAACATAAATGTTCACCAAGACAGACTTGCAACTTTGACATTTCTCAAGTGTTTCCCATCAGTCAATGAACTCAGCAACATCCCTACCAACACAGCTGTTAAGTATGTACCATGCTTGAAGCTTTGATTTAAGTGAAATCATTCACAATGAACTACAGCTGTGGTTGTCATTTAATGAAGAGTAACAAAAAATAATAACAATATCATATCAGTTTCTTTACACTGTTGTTGATAAAAACACTTTTCTATTTCCATAAGATGTTTGACTTAGGACTACAGAATTATGCATGTAGCTTGTTCTCTCTTATTATCAAGATAATGATGGGTTGCTACAGATTAAGTATGATATTTTGATAAAAACCTTACAAATTTGCAGTAATTATCCACATTTTTATTACATTTAGCATATTATTTTACACTAAAAACAAATACGGTAAACTCTGTTAAGCATGATCCGCAGGAAGGACTTTCTTTGATTTTTTTTCACCATAAAAGAAAAATGGTTTACAATCTGGGATGGGAGTGAAGAATGGCGGTGGTAAATATCAGCACTGACAAGACATCGGTGACATTCTTTGACTTGTAGCTTAGTACACAGCTTTCTCTGCTTCTAAACATTACACACATGTTGTATAGAAATAACCAGTCTTTGTTCTCCAATTGCCCTGTAACCTGTATTCTTAGCACTGGATATCTGCAACTGAATGGAATGTTATGAGGAGAACACTTATAGATACAATTAAATCTACTTTTATCTAAGGTGTGGTGATAACATACAATACATTATTGTTTCTACTCATTTAAATTATTACTTTATTAAATCTCTGGACATTTTAGACCCTGTATTGTATTTTAAATCAAAAACTGTTTCCCCATGTCATTTCTGACCTTGTAGTAGAATACTAAATCAAAGACTATTTCCCTCATGGCATTTCAGACCGATATTTCAAAACTTTTAAGAGCATGAAACTCATGATCAAGCTCAAAATATGAAACTTTTTGAAATTATGTAACCTTCACTAGAATAATATTATAATCAGTGGAACATAGTTGCTTCACACTATTTCAATTACACACACACACACACACACACTATAATTTCTGATTTCGGTGTTTTGCACTTGACCTGAAGTTTTATGCATATAAAGGTTTTGATAATCAAGAGCCCAGGTTCATGACCCATTTATATCATCCATTGTTCATTTGTATCATGTATTATTTATTAACTTGTTGCAAATATGTAAAATGTAAACATTATGAAGTGTTAAATCCTTCTTGTACATTTTTTCAAGAATTAAATTATAAATATTTTACCTTTTGTATGATAAAGATGATTTGTTTAAGTTTGCCAGTAACTAGGACAGTTATTTTATTGTTCCCAATCATTTGGTGTGACAATGTAGTAAATGCTGTGTCATAACGAATTGTTTTCTTATTCTTTAGCACCAAACATATGCATTCATTTGTTCAAATGTACTTAAATAACATAAAATATACCTAGTATATTCATTCGTATTACATAATCATACATATAAATACAGGTCCAGTGCCAGGTATATACCACACTGATTCATATCACACATTTCAGACCTTCATCTCCAAGATTCGTGTAATGAACAAGTGTCTAATACTCAAAAGCAAGAGCCCAAGGTCTGCTTAATATCACTCACCTGACAAAAAATATGTAAGCTTATGAATCAAATTCATACACATAGTGAAACTAGAGTGGAAAGAAAAGTTGGGATTACCTAGTTGATACATTGTCTATTAGGCCTTGCAAAATACAACTGTTTCCCTGTTTCAAAATAACAGATTTCAATTAACTTTGTACTATTTTGTTAATTTATTTAACTTGAATTTAAATTCATATATCCTGTAGTATAAACTTAAATATTTGCAAGGTGGTAGGGTAGAGTGGAGTTGGAGACTCTTTAAACAAAAAAAGCATGATTTTCAATAGACCTGATCATAGGTTATTTTCCTTGCTGAAATAAGCAAACTGTTATTTTGGCATCCTTTGGCTATCTGGCACTTTTTCGCCTTTAGCATGTCCAAAATCAAAGTCTTAAAAATTCTGACACTTCATTATTGCTTTAGTTCCAGTAACAAATAAGACCAGCTATTTGCCATTTCTCCTGTGCATCTTACTCCAGGGTATTTTTAAAGCTATACCCCATAAAGTAAATTAACAGATAAAACCAGGTCACAGGCTTGATCTGGCCTGCAGACTGTATTTTGCCACCTATTAACTATAGTTTCATCACATAATAATAAATAATCTAAGTTACTATCAAT
Source organism: Unio delphinus (assembly GCA_029339505.1). NCBI lineage: Eukaryota > Metazoa > Mollusca > Bivalvia > Unionida > Unionidae > Unio > Unio delphinus. The sequence continues at coordinate 8,924,535 of JAQISU010000051.1, read as the reverse complement.
CATCTCCTTCAATATATGTTAACATAAAAAAGGTCAAATTCCATCTGATATTGTATAACTGACTTAAGCTTACCTAATACGTAGTTGTCAGTGATGGGACATTCAGAACATTCTGCTAAATAAGTTGTCAAGCAAATCACAAAATCTAATGGAAAAGTCACTTGCTGCAATGTTTTAAGACCACATGAGTTCTATCTCTGTGACATGATCCCAAAGATGATAATTAATTTACCACTTTTTGAGGTTTTAAATTTTTCATTCTGAAGCACTAACAGTAAATGTCTTCTAACCATATTTTAAAGTACCAAACTCTGTATGTGCAATATCTCTCTGTGGAGGTTATAATTTGATTGTTCTATATACAAAATTTCTTGCAACATAATATACAGTATGTTCTTCAGAGTTTCTCTATGATCATGTTGCATGATAGGCTGACTTAAAAGACTTCACCATTTATCCAATCATTGTCCTGCCAGTTTGTGTCTCTATATAATCCACCATATATGCAAATTATGTAACTACCTTGATGTTAAAAATGCTGATAGAGTATAAATTTGTTGCTACAACTTTTAGATAACTGCATTACACTGGCATCTGTCCTCTACAGACCACACACTATCAATTAACTAGACAACTGGTGTATTAGATACATATTAGATTAAACTTGGGTTTGCTTTTTAGGAAAAACAAGCATGTAAATGCACTTTTTTAAATAAAATTTCACTAAAAGTTTGTTATCTAGAAAAATATGATAAACTCTTGTTTTTGTGAAACCATCTGATAGCAAAGAACATGGCTCTAGTAACAAGAGTATAGGCTGAGCAACAGACAAGATGGCAGGAAAATTTAGTTCTCCAATCCTTAATTTAACTTCCATATCTGATGAATATGAACAAACATTGTAAGGAACTTATACTCATAACTATTTATAGTTTTCTTTAAAGGTAACTAACTCTATGAAAGTTTTTTTGTGTCTGACTCCATTATGTCCTTTACATCTGAACACCTCTCAATCTTTTTCAAGAGTTATACGTCTTACCAATAAAATTGGCCAAGTATAAATTTAAGGCTGCTTTTCTTTCTTTACTACCACAATTCTTGACTGGAAATTTTTAACACTACGAGTAAATGAGCATGCACACATTAACTGCATACTTTAATCTTCATACAGATTTGAAGACGTTTCACATGCAGTCAAAGAACTCATTCACACCTTGAGTAATAGAGAATAACTCCATACTGTAATCTTCACTTGGACTGAATACTTTTTACATGCAGTCAAAGAACATGAAAACCAATTTCTTAACTTTTACCAGTAAGTTACGATGAATTGCATTGAGTGCCTTCCAATTTAGCATCAATTATTAAAGATAAATTACAAATTTAATTTCTTTCTAATTAATTACCAACTGGAAAAACAAATTACCCAACATATCTGAACAGAATGTTCTTCTGTGTCACAAAACTGAATTGTTTACAGTACATGTACTACATCCAATAACACACACATACCACATGTTAAGTAGTGATTTATCTAAAATTAACTTAAAAGTACCTATGCAAATTCTGGTAATTATATTTAAAAATATTCTGCAAGCATAATTGAGGATTCTGAAGAAAACAATAATACTGGTACTTTTGCCTGATGTGCTCAGGCACAAAATCAAAATGTAAGAGAGCAGCTGAGATTCTGACAGCTACAGCAATCATAAATGTTAAACGTTAATTTGCCATCCCAACTTCTAATGATGAAACTGAAACTTTATGGAAATCTCGCAACACCTGAAAAACCAATCAACACACTCTGGTTACTTAATACAGTACACTTTGGTCTGAGAGAGTTCATAGAATATAGAGATCTGTGTCAGGAAAATGTACAAAAAAAAAAAAGAAAAAAAAGACTCCAATAATCAAATCTACCTGGAATATTTTGAAAGACAAACTAAAATAAGAATAGGTTAAAACAAATGATATGTTTAATTTATTAAACCCAAAATGTGGCAAAAACAAAACACCAAGCTTGCTGCCCTACAGTTTAATGACAACTGCCGACCATGATAACTATAATACATGTCATGGATTATGTACCTCACCCCCTGGACAAACATGGTTTAAATGTCAACCAAAGGGAATAAATAAATTCACCTTTTTTATTAAGAGAATGTCAACAAATGCTGGTTATTTGGCCAACAAAATTATTATACCACAATGCCCAAATACATTTAATCCAGAAAATGAATGATCATTGCATTCCTCTAAGTCTGATAGAGCAAATATTTGGTCACAAAAACATCCAATTAACTGATAAGTACAGCGAAATAAATGCAAATCAGCACTAGCAAATATCATTAATTCTCAGTAACACTTCTGTTTCCGGCACATTATCTGCATAGAGCATTAGTCTCTTTAGATAAATATCTAATAACTGGAATCATGCTATTTCTTTTGCTAAATCCAAACTGCATCTGTGGTGACTATTTATGGTGGAATCAACACACTATTTGGGTGTGTGTGATTTGGATTTTTAATGTTGCTTTAACAATTTGTCAGTCATATTGCTATGATGTCTACTGTGTGGCAGGTTATAGTGATGTCTAGCACTGGGGCATCAGGCTGCAGATATCTAGCATCATGTCCCATCCAGTCACTTTATCCTGCTGACACCAGGCTGACCAGTCCAAACACTAACCTCTTAAAGCTGTTTGCCAAGAGAGGCAGAATTTAGTACCATTATTAGAAGTCTTTGGTTTAACTCTGCCAGGGTTTGAACCTGCTATCTCCTGCATTTGAGGCAGATGCTCTTACCACTAGACCACCAGAGTGGTCAATGCACTATTTGGTGAAAATGTTCTAAACAGACACATACAAATTCATATGGTGCTTGAACTACAGCTGACGTAACCATGTGAACCATGTAACACCCAAAATTTAAGCTGCAGTTCAGTCTAGATAAATTATATGTGACAAATGTTCTACTTACTGGAAGACTATTGCTCTCTCAATTGTTATTTATTACAAATTATACTTCTCTGTTATTGTTATTTATTACAAATTATACTTCTCTGTTATTGTTATCAGTGTTTAATATTGCTTCAACTTGCATCCAGAACCATTTTTTCACATGCAAGCATTTAAGGTGCATGGGCTGAATCAGAATGAATTGCCAGAAATTATAAATTCTTCTTTTTCTCCACACCAAAGAAAAACTAATTGGCAAACAGAATTTCAAATTGGTAATGATTTAATACTGAACATAAGCAACTCACTGAATTATTTCTAGCTTTTGCAAGCCTATATCAAGATAGCTGTGTAAATGTAATAGCAAATCTTTACTCATCAATATTTCTTATATGATAAGGCATGAAATAAATATTGTTTGATCTCATGGCAGAATATTAGGTTAGTCTCCTTCTTAATTTGTTTGAAGAAAATTTTCAATAAAAATTTACAGTAACAGAGTTTTTGTAACTGATGAAACAAATTGTTCCAGTAAATTACCCATTCACATTAACACAAGGAATATGCAAAACTGCTACCTCCTGAAGCCAACCATTCTAAAAGATAAAAATTCATCTTTTCTGTCTATATTATATAGGCAAACACGAGGTATTGCTAGAATTTAAGCTAATTGAAATGCCAACTAGGATGCTGGCATAATCAGGTTCTTATGAGGGCTTTTAGGAAATGTCAATGGATAAGTGTTCTCATGGAAACATATTTACTAGAAATATTTTCTTTCTCCTGTGAAAATGTTCCACACTCAAATTAACATTAAAACAATAATAGGAGGAGGAAATTATGAGCATCTAATCTATACCTCAGGTATCCTTCTAGGGAAGAAAGAATGGTTTCCCTATTTGAATCTATCATGATAGTTTCAACTGGGTCTGGTTGTCAACTGGGCCACTGCCACAGGACCAACCAGATTCATATTTTGTCTTTGCTGAAGATATATCCCTATGACATAATCTTTAGACAGTTGTTTCTTCATGACTGCCAACAGCTTCAGTGATGTTTAAGATCATAATAATGCATTTGAGCATAAGGCTTACAAAGATCACTTTAATTTCATGAGTAAAAATCTTTATGTGGCAATGCTGATATTTTCAGACTATAGAATACACTGAGTGTAAAACCCAGTTATGAGGTGACATCCCGCTTTAATGCCTTTACGGAACTTGTTGTAGTCACTGTGACTTGTCTCTGTGCTAGAAGTAATGCTTGAGGGATTGGATAGGATCTTGCATGGCCGCTGCTCTTGACATATCTATAGATAGGGAGCATATGACAAATCTTTGCCCACTGACAGTAATCGTTTCATGTCTACATGATTAATGAACAATCCAATCTGTACTAAAGATAATTCAAGTCACCTGAAAATGCATGCAACATGGTCATCCTGCAAGCCAAACCACAAGATATCTGGAATGATGTTTCTTAGAATAAGCAGCTTCAGTGAAGTTCAGACTAATTGCTTTGAATTTATCAGAACTGAGTCATATAAAGACCCAGGAGATATTCCATTTTAAGGGATTTTGACCTATTCAAAGCAAAACTGGATAGTAGGTCTGATAGATCTTTATCAGGACATGTATCCTGTCTGCTATGATGCCTAAATGTGTAGCAGTAATCTTGAAAGTAAGGGAAGGTAACTGTTTATCCTCATAATGAGAGAAAAGAGAACAAGGCACTCAAAGGGATAATATTATTTAGCATCAGTTCCTGAAAACATCCCATTTTCCCTCATAATCCTTTAGAATTAAGGGCTTTCTTGCTTTCAAGATTCTCTCCAGATTGGAAGGTCTAAATTGTTTCTTTCAAAGGGTCGTCCTGACAAAAGCCAGGCATTGCGGGGAACATGGTCTGAGCAGAATAAAATACCTGTAACTGGTTGTTGAAGAAGATTCAGTTTGGTTGGAATCTTCCTGGGCAGATCTGACTTGATCCATCTGAGAGGGGTTGTAAGAATTATTTTGCTATCCTGACTCTTATCTGTTGTATTATGTTTAGAACAAAGACTATGAAGGATGCACAAAGGCACATAACCCCTCCCAAATGATTTACATTATAGAGACAGTCGAAGTTTCTGGGTCCAGAGAGGGCATTTAGTGGTCTAAGCTTGTATGCCCCTAAAGTGTACAATCACATATGAATAACCCTTACCCTTTTTAGAAGGAGCATAGACCAGTCTGTCAGGAATGCATCTATATGGTGATCTGAAATTGGCAGTACCACAAAAGTTGCAAGAACTCATTAATGGAAATCCACATCCTGTTGGAACTAGACAAGTTCAATGATTTGACATTGAGAATAGTTATAAATTCCATACCCTGGTGGACAAAACACTGGTACCAGTTCATGAGATATCTAAGATGATTAAAAAGGAATTGGAGATCATTTCTGCTATTGAGAAGGATACAACTTACACCATGTTTTTGGAGGATATTGTCCAAATACAATGACACTGCATTAAAGGAAGCTGACAAGTGTGAAAAAAAGCATGATGAGGCAATCTATAATTTTGGAAAAGACTCATAGGTTGATCTTTGGACTGAATAGAAGAACTTGAACTAATTTATATTTGCTGTAATGTATAAGTAAAACAAAGAAATTTATATGAATCTGGGTGAACAGGGACATGAAAGCATGATTTGGGAAGATTTAGGCTGCTGCTTATTTGTCCCTTCAGATATAGAGTTGAATAGATCTTGTCGCAATCATAAACCTAAGTGGAAGAATGATATTGTTGTGGTGACTCAAAACTATAATCAGCCTAAACTTGATGTTGGCCTCTTGTAATGAACAGCCATGAACAGAACCCTGGATATTGCCATTTTGCACAATCTTCCTGTATTTCCTGCTGAATAATATCATCAAGTCACATACTGATGGTCCATCCATTCAAAGGGGAGGTCAAAAAGGAGCCTTGATAAACAAAACCTGAAGCCAAACTGAAATTACCTGAATCACCTATTTGTTTGGCAGAAATAGGGTGATCCAACATCACTGAAATTGATGGATTCTGGCACTCCCCGTAGACTGTCTGCAGGTGGTGGTTGTGGTAAGTCAGCATAGGTAGATTGGAAGCTTGGCACTGGAGAAACTCGATTTCGAACCTCCCTTGTAAGGGTGCCACTAGAATGGTTCAGCTGTTGTCTCCTGGCATAAGGTTGAAATCTGAATGGCACTTTGGATGTAAAGGATCCCCTTTCACTCCATTGTGGCAGCAACAGCTGGGTTTTAAATGCGGAGCCAAACAATCATCCATAAAGCCAGAGCTTTAGTGATGTTAAGTGCAAACATGTCATGATATACCAATTCAAGATTGGCAGAGGCAGTCAACACAACCATCACTAAAAGTGTATCTGCTCGTTAATAACCCAAGAAATACAGAACATCTTCTTCCTTGAGTGTTTGTTGGTTAATTTTTGATGAAGGCTCTTCCTCACTGATGGTGTTGACAGGTACTTGGACTTTATAGTCATGCATGGTCGTAAGCGGGTGGACAGCATTAAAAAGCTGGTATCACCTGGCATATCTCCTTGCTGTGATCATGACTTGAGAGATGAATTGTTCACTAAAGTCCCCATCATGATATGAATGTGTAACTTTTGGCCTGGCTTACAGACATATATCACTAAGATCTCCGTAACAATAAATATAATAAATGGATGGATCTGTTACTAAGATCTCCATAACAATAAATAGAATAAATGGATGGATCTGTCACTAAGATTCCCAGGTCTCCATAAGAATAAATAGAACAAATAGCTTAATGGATAGATCTGTCACTAAGATCTCCATAACAATAAAAAGAATAAATGGCTAAATGGATGGATCTGTCACTAATATCTCCATAACAATAAAAAGAATAGATGGATAGATCTGTCACTAATATCTCCATAACAATAAAAAGAATAAATGGATAGATTTGTCACTAAGATCTCCATAACAATAAAAAGAATAAATGGCTAAATGGATGGATCTGTCACTAAGAGCTCCAAAACAATAAATAGAATAAATGGCTAAATGGATGGATCTGTCACTAAGATCTCCATAACAATAAAAAGAATAAATGGTTAAATGGATGGATCTGTCACTAAGAGCTCCAAAACAATAAATAGAATAAATGGCTAAATGGATGGATCTGTCACTAAGATCTCCATAACAATAAAAAGAATAAATGGTTAAATGGATGGATCTGTCACTAAGATCTCCATAACAATAAAAAGAATAAATGGTTAAATGGATGGATCTGTCACTAAGATCTCCATAACAATAAAAAGAATAAATGGTTAAATGGATGGATCTGTCACTAAGATCTCCATAACAATAAAAAGAATAAATGGTTAAATGGATGGATCTGTCACTAAGATCTCCATAACAATAAAAAGAATAAATGGTTAAATGGATGGATCTGTCACTAAGATCTCCATAACAATAAATATAATAAATGGTTAAATAAATGGATCTGCCACTAAGATCTCCAGGTCTCCATAAGAATAAATAGAACAAATAGCTTAATAGATAGATCTGTCACTAATATCTCCATAACAATAAAAAGAATAGATGGATAGATTTGTCACTAAGATCTCCATAACAATAAATACAATAAATGGCAAAATACATGGATCTGTCACTACGAGCTCCATAACAATAAATACAATAAATGACTAAATGGATGGATAACGGCTTAAAAGGCTAAGATCTCCATAACAAAAAATAGAATAAATGGTTAAATAAATGGATCTGTTACTAAGATCACTGTAGCTGAGGCAAGGCTGGGATGGATGGCTCTGGAAAATAGTACTACAAAGAATGCTGGATCCACTGGACTTGCAGGCCCAGAGGCTATACTCAGACATGCCGGGTACTTACACACACTGATCTGCCTAAAAATAGAGGGACCAACCCCATATCTGTAATAAATGCAGAAACAAGAAGCAACCCCATATCTGTAATAACTGCAGAAACAAAAGAAGCAACCTTATATCTGTAATAACTGCAAAAACAAAAGAAGCAACCCCATATCTGTAATAACTGCAGAAACAAAAGAAGCAAAAATTGTGTATGTGTGTGTGTGGCAGTAACACCTCACCACCACAATTTTCACAAGGAACTTGTATTTGGATGGATATTAAAACAGTGCTGACCTTGTGCTATTTCCCCCCTTTTCCCTTCGCCTTTGGTTAACTTCTGAAGCACCAAAGATCAAATGTTTTTTGATCATAATACACAAAAAGGAAGATTACATGTCATACATGCCTGTCTTCTCTGGCTTTAAGCTCAGTTGTCAATTTTTGTTGAAATGATAAATAAAACAAAACTGATAAATTAACACATCTGTGTTTTAATCATTTGCTAAAAACAACACTGATTATTAATAAACAATAGGCAGCATGTGCAAAAGATTGAATAAAAGCATGCATCAGTGATAGCATATTGTACCAGGCAGTTTAAATATTTATTGAAAAAATTAAAAACTAATATATACCACCCATTTAGGGTTGAATATTATACATAATAAATCCAAAATCTTCAATGGATGATTAAAATCCACTACAAATTTGGTTTGAACAGATGAGAGGTGTTTATACAGTGTTGCTGTATGAAAGCATGGGAAGGTAAAGGATAAGAGTTAGTGTCCTTCATTTACAATAAAGACTCAAAAGACAAATTTGTGTCTTTTAGTAGGACATGGAAATGGGACGTAACGTGCTTGTATTCCTAATGTCAATGTGAGAGAGGATCGTATTATAAGGAGAAATACTAGTATTTTATGCCAATACAATGCACAACTCGGGATATGGAAACAGGGTTTATATATGATACCTCTTTGTTCTTTTGAAAACTCTGTTGAAATGAATGATGAAAATAACATCTGTTAATCATTATTTTATTAATTGAATATGTCTAAAACTTCTTACATAAAATAAGTGTATTGTCAATCAAGCTGCAACATAGACATAGAATCTTTAATTGTCCTCTTGGATTCCCTCACTCTGTCAACTCCATATTCTATATCTGCCATTGTGAGGTTCCTTATTCTGCCAGTCATTCTGTCCCTGAAAGAAAACAATACTACTCTGAATGACAAGTTATACAATAATCACATGTTTAACAGTTCTTGATGTTGGCACTAGTTTGGTATGGTTGACCCTGGATATTACTGACCAACAGCTCTCAGTGACCTGGACATGTGGTCAAGGTATGCAGTCTTGAACTATATGTGCACAGCTATTATTTTCTCATTATCCTTACCACATGTGTAGAGGTCTTTTTTATTACCCTATGTCAGTGGTTCCAAACCCATTGGTCGCAACCCAAAACTAGGTAACCATGTTATTTTCAGGTGGCTGCCAAGACCAACCTTAATACTTTGAAATTTCCTACCCCAAGAGTCTTTTTGAAGCATTTAAAGACTGGAAGGTAATGGGTCGCAAGATTAACAGTACAAACCTAATCAGGGTTGCAACCCAAGAACTGCTGACATCTGCAAGCGACAATTACCTTGACCTTTGAATTTGTGACTCTCTAATCAAAAGGCCTATTCCATACATTAAGAGCAAGCCATCTACATTTTTAGTCAAAGTATATAGACTGGAAATTATTATTTTTATTGAAAAAACTTTTTCTTCTTTCATTGTAACCTTGACCTAACACCTACTGTCCACAGAAATCAACAGGCTTGTTTTTTACCCAATGTTATCCATAAATTGTAGTACAGGTACATTAATGTACCATGTGCTAATATTTACATGTGGCTTTAACAATGATCAGGTACAACAAGAAAGGAAGAAACATTCATTTTACTCATTATCAATAATAACTGTTGTAGTGTTACCACAGATTCTGTGAGTGGTGACTACCAATGCATTCTCATTAAACTAAATACAGGAATATTCCACTTAGTATGTTATTTAAAAATTTCACACAAAAATCAAAATGTTTGTCACATTTATTTTAGCAGATAAGTTTTTGACAAAAAATGTTTCTTCTGTCAAATCAGTTGGAGACATACAATCACTAAAACGTATCCACTCCTCAAATAACCAGTCATACAGTAAAATCCTGAAAGATGTGTTCTGAAACAATATCGACTTAAAGCAATTAAAACTGAATTTTCCAAGTCCCATGTAGAAATACCTACCTCAGGCAATTTAAACTGTGAATTTTCTAAGTCCCATGTTATGTAGAAATACCTACCTGAGGCTATTTAGACTGTATCACATCTAATTACTAATTTGTGTGACTCTACAAGTAGTAGTGTTTGAGAAAATGACCTGAACATAAACCATAACCCTAAACATAAATATTGACCAAAATTCACTGGACTGTGAAATGTAGGTCAAAGTGGCACAATATTCACTGAAATGTGTAATACTCTAGACAAGATAAAGACAAATGATGACTAAAATCAATGAACTATGAAATATGTCACATTAAACTAATTTTCATACACATGAATATCAACTTATGTAGCTTTCTAAGCAACAATGTCTGAGAAAACCCCAAACCCTGATGCCAGACAAGAGAGACAGGCAATATAATCCATAAGCTTAATTTGATTTGTAATATGCCTACACAAACTGGAAAAATGTCTACTGAACATTTGGAACATTGGAGGACTGATGCTCCATCTGTAAAAAGTCAGATATTCATAATTTGGTAATGGAAATATCAAATGTAATTTAATTTTGCTGATTGTTTGATTTTGAAAAATCAGCAAAATGAAATTCTGTTTTGATATTTCCATTGCCAGATTGTGAAAATATGGCAGCCATATAAGACTAATATGGTATCATAATAAGTCTTTCAGTAAAAACCTCACGTATATATAACCATATTTTAGAAAAGTTGCAACAACAAGAATTTAAAGATGGCCACCATGGCAGTTATATTGGAAGTCAAACAGTCACCATTATCATTTGGGACAAAACAGACATTAGAAGAAAAACTTTCTGCAAAAAGCCAATATTGATATAACCATTCAATCTGGAGAACTAATAATAACAAAATTATTGTTGTTCTTGTTCATCTGTCGGTTTGACAAAGACCTCTCTAGTCATCCAAGGGTTGGAGAAGCTGGTTCAATTCTGTGCATGCACAGGTGGCTGATGAGACATCTCAAGGAGTGTTGATGGCATATGCTTTTCTGACTTGCCTCTTCAGCTCTGCAGCTGCTGTCCTGCTAGATTTGCACAAGTTGGAGCCTATGAGCACACAGGAATGCCAAGTGACTTGATCACTTGATGTTTGCTCCTAGGAATGAGGGTTTATGTGGAACACTTTCAATGCAGCATTCAGATTGTCTTTGAAGCATTTCTTCTGACATCTGTGGGATCGCTATCCTTGCTGTAGCTCACTACAGAAGAATCTCTGAGGCAGCCGGTGGTCTGGCGTGTATACAACAAGTCCCACCCAGCATATATGGGACTGCATCAGGATGGTGTGGATGCTGGGGAGACCTGCTTGGGTGAGTATCTCAGTGTCTGGAAAATTGTCCCATCACTTGATGTAGAGGATTTTCCTGAGACTTGTGGTGTGAAAGTGGTTCATCTTCTTGGCATCGTCCATGTTTGCATGAGTAAAGTAGTGTGGAGAACACAACTGCCCTGTGTATCTTTACTTTGGTCTGGATGCTGATGCCTCTTCTACTCTAGACACTGGCATACAATCTGCCAAAAGTTGCGCTGGCTTTGGCAATGCGAAGGTTTACCTAGTCGTCAATAGAGACGATCTGTGACAGTGTGTTGCCAAGGTAGGTGAAGCAGTTCACTACGTAGAGATTTTATGGCTGTTGATGGTGATGTTGGGCTCAACATAGGGCTATCCAGGGGCCACCTGATGTATGACTGCAGTCTTCTTGGTACTGATGGTGAAACCAAAGCTTGTGCAGGAGCAAGAGAACTTGTCAATGCTGCATTGTAGATCAGCTTCTGAGCCAGCATTGAGGGCGCAGTCATCAGCAAATAAGAAATCCCTAGTGGTGTCTATCATAACCTTGGTTTTCACTTGAATAGTTTTCCATCTGTATGGCATCTGAATCCAACCTCTCCATCCCTGAAAGCATTAGTCAGGGTTCCTGCAGATTTAACAAAAACAAATTCCATGACTTTTCCAAAACTTTTCCAGGGCCATTTCACAAAACTCAAGGACCACACTATCTTGCATTGTGAAGTAAATTAATATAAATAATGACATCTATCAATGAAAAATAACAAATAAGTTATCAACAAATATTTATAATATGTCCATTTTAAATTAACCTGGGCTTGCATGTACACCTTGACTTTATGTAGTAATTCATGTTATAATCCAATGTTCAATGTATTTTGTATTCAAAAGAAAAAAATAAACCATTCCTATGTAGTCTTTGTATGTGTTCCAATTTACAATACTAACAAAACACATCGCTTTCCAGTTGCTTTCTTGTATTTAGTGAGAAGCAAACTTTATCTGCTCTATCTCCTTTTCAAGGTCCTTCAGAGTCTCTTAAGATTGGAAGACTTCACTATCATCATGAGATATTGTGTATTGTATTATGTGTTCAGAATTTTCTAACAGCCCAGTGTTCATTAAGTAATTCATTTTCATCACCTATTGCCTGACCAGACTTACAATCTAAGATTTATTCATTATCATATTACATCGAGTCTTGGAGATTTAAAATTAAAATCCAATTACAGACACTGACAATTCTTTTCTTTAACTTTAAAAAAAAAATTCATTAAATATACTTATAAAAGCAACACTAAAAAAGTCGTCAAAGTTTACCAGATACAGAAAAATGATTGATTAAAGTTAAACTATATTGGCAGTAAACATGTTTCATCCTAACCTAACAACCCTCTTGAAAAATGGAAGTCAAAATTCACACACTGTAATATTACAGGAATTTACTGAAGCCTTTTGAATTCTGAATTTGAACAGTTTTCTTGCTCTAATACACGATCTATTATAGTATTTATTATTTATTTTTATTGAGGATTTGGCAAAATCGGGAGATTCAATTTGGAGACCTAGACGGGTCTAATATTAAGATGATTCTCTTAATTTTTTTTCAGATGGGTTGTCAGGTTATTTAAATACGGCTTCTGAAAAAAAACTACAATTTTCAATATTCTGAAACTAGAACTAAAGTAACAGCCCAAAACAAGAATATGAAATCGACAATAATGATTATAATAATGTCGTACCCTCCGACATAATAAATGACTGACTGTGCTGCATGAGATGTTACGACAGACCCGAAAAACAAGTGAGGAATATAAAAAAAATCAAATTAGTACTTACCTTGTAAGTTACTTCGAAGAAATAACAGACTTTTTGGAAGAAATTAACTTTGATTTGACAGATTGTCAAGTGGTAAGTACTCAAAGCGCCATGGCTGACCATGTGAATTTTCCAATTGCTCAACACCGGAAACCACGTGATATCTTCTGTTAGGGGAACTTACTCTTGTTATATGAAATGAAACTATTTATCTTTCGTATCTTTTTTATCGTGTTTTATTTAATTGGTGCTCTGTGCTCTAAGAAATTTGAAGTAATCAATTTCTTTAACTTCCTTGTCAGAAATTCCATGACTTTTCCAAAACTTTGCAAGGTTTTGTCAAAGTCCATTACTTTTCAAGGCCCTTGAAATTTATTTTTTAAATTCCAAAACTTTTCCAGGATTCCATGACCCGCGGGAACCCCGATTAGTCTGCATGGCAGAGAACACTAGACTGAACAGTGTCAATGTCAGAACACAACCCTGCTTGATGCCATTGGTTACTGGAAATGGCTTATATGTCTTTCTCTCATCCTAGACTTGTGCCTGCATGCCATCATGGAAATGCTGCATCATGGATAGCTTCCACATGCTTTCTCTGCTGACAGTATCAAAGGCCTTTGTCACCATAGATGGAGAAAAGGTTGTTGTTTTGCTCTTGACATTTCTCTTGTAGCTGCCTTGCAGCAAACATCAAGTCGATGGTCTCATGTTTTTACAGAATCCACACTGGCTTTCTGGCAGTAGTCCCTGGTAAAGGTGTGTAGTGAGGCGGTTCAGTAGTATTCTGGTGAGTATCTTTCCTGCAATTGAGAGTAAAGATATACTCCAGTGGTTGTTGCAGGCCTGGTGGTTCCTTTTGAGCTTATACAGATGGATTATGATTGCGCCATTGAATTCCTGGGAAATCGTCTCTTGCTGCCAAATCAGTAAAAACAGATAGTGGAGATTTCTATCAGGGCTATGACCCTTCCTTGTAGACTTCAAATTAGGATGGAGTACGAAACAGGTGCTTTGCCACTGGAGAGCTGAGATATTGCTTTCTGTGTCTTAAGCAATGTTGGATGGTCATCCAGTGCTTTGTTGATGAATAACTGGGGGAGACAACTGATACTTTCATCGTTGATGGATAAAGGGTGATTTAGGACACTGTCAAAGTGTTCAGCCCATCATTGAAGAATCTTTGTCAGTGATCCAGAAGATGTAATTCCATACACTTCTTTAAGGGCATTGTAGAAGTTCTTCATGCCATGCTTGTCTGCATAGCACTGGATGTCATCAGCATTGTTGCTCAATCATGTGTCTCTCATCAGACAGAATATGTGTGTTTGTAAAGTTTCATGGCAATCCTCCCAGTGGTTTTGGATGAGTAGAGACAAAAATAAATCTGCACTAACTGACATCGAATGCCAGATGCACAAACAAAAGGCTATCACATAATCTCTAATAGTCTATGAGCAGCAGAACTAAAATTAGGGAAATTTGGTAAATATTGGAGACATTTAATGTAGAAATAATGGTAGGAATTGAAAATATGACGCATAAATTTTGCACAGCTGATTGATTTTTTTGGAGGCATTTCTTTAAAAGAAACATTTATTCTGCAACACACACAGTAAAAGACACTCTACATTGGATTACCAAAATTAGGCAGTAAATTGATCAATACTAATCTGCTGAATTATTATCATGGAGAATTAAATGTTAAATATGAACTTACATATACTGATTGCCATACTGGCTTTTCCCCTCCTGTATGAACTCATGTACTGTGTTGATGGCAGCTATTCTACAAGCTTCTTTCAAATCACTGCCAGAAAAACCTTCAGTTTTCTCACCCAGCATTGGGTAGTCAATGTCATCAATCTATGAGATAAATAAAATAAGAAATATTTTTAGTACAAATATTGTTTATCTGAAGATACACAATAACATAAGGAAATTACTATCTACATGGAGCAAATGTCTGTCTAAACTGCATATAAAGGAAAGTAACTCTTACATATTAACTCCCTTCTTCCTAACTGTTTACTAGTTTAAGCCTGAAACAAACCTGTAACAGGATACTCACATCTGTTGGGAAGGAAGGGAGGAATTGATCATAATATGATCATTTACTGAAAAAAATTCCTTTTCAGCAACATTTACCCACATCATCTTGCAGGAACATGATAACTGCTATGTTGGATGGATGTAATTTGGCTTAACATGAAGTAAACACAGCTGAAAATTATACATTTATATGCATGCAAAGGTGATCCCAGTGGGATCCTAACACCTGGTCATTTCCTTATATTCCAAAGTTTTGTGAGTGAATCCAGTGGAAGTTATATGCCTAATCCAGGGCTTACTTGAGCTGTTATGAATGGTGCATGGTAACTGTCAGGGCAGCCACCAGTGGCCCAATAAGATTGATTTCTCTCCTTCACTATGCCACAACATGTAAATAAAAGCTGGAGAAAGATTGAACATGTCAGACAACTGACTCCACTATGTCTCAAATTGATACATTATGATCAAAGGCCAGGCTCATGGAAATTGCTTGTATTTCATGAGCCAAAAGCTAATAATTCCCCATTTGCCAGTGCTTGTGTGTGTTTCCTGCTTTAACAGTAGGAAGAGTCTTTGACAGCAGCCACAAACATTCTCCATGCACTTAAGATAGTATCTTGGGGTGCATACCAGGTCCTGCTGCATTGCCTCTCTACAAAGGCAGACTGAGGAGAGATAGCAGATAGTTATCTGTTGGATGCTTATCAATGGTAACCTGTTTTAGAAATTGTGTCATAAATATTACTGAGCCATAGGAATGGAACTTCAAGTAGTTTGGTACAATGCACAGAACATTCAGTCTACTCACCTGCAAACTGAAGGTAATATTAACATGAATCAAGTGTTGAAAGAAAACTTCAGTGATATGGAAAACAAGGGCTTAAACATAGATGAACGGAATCATGTTAAGACATTGGAGAGGTTCCATTAGGAAACAAAGTTAAGTTAGAATGACGTGGATTTATCAAAACTGGCCAATCAATGCAACAAATCAATTATAAAATATATAAAAGGTAAAAAGCTTGATGGGTTTACAATATAGCTTTAAGTCCAGGAAATGAAAATGACCAAGTTGTATACCCTATAATGCAAATTACACCCATCAATAGTTCACAATAAGAAATTAAAAGTTCTTCTGACAATACCTAAAATATACAATATTTATTTTTATAAACAGGTAGGATAACCAGTTAAGAAAACCTGGAAAACGATTTTTCATTAAAATATCAAACCCCATGCAATGTACAAAACTGTAGAGAAGAACCATAAATGAATATGAGAACCCAAAGGCAGGAAGTGCAGGGTTTAAGAGAAGAAAACTGCATAAATGTGTCTCTCTTCTCAAGTTGAGGTTAGAAGTGCATCTGCTGTTGTGTGGTAATCTGCACTACTGTCCACCTTAGGAATAAGATATACCAATTCCTAACACCTCCAATAACATCATTGGTGGAAATGATGCTAAACAGTGTGCTGTCCATCAGATGTGAATGTTTTATATGACAGTCTCCTGTGTGGGGATAGAAACACCTGATGCTGTTAAAAGATCCCTCACATGGTATTTCAAAAATGACAGTGTGGCAGTAAATGAAAGAAATTTTTTCGAAAGAAACAAATACAAAGATTAAGTGATAGACACTAATATATAACTGTATTGATTTATGTGCACAGAACTGGAAAATATAACCTAATGAGGTTAAAATGTGTGCAAGTTCCTGGCAAAATATTACTCCTCAGGTGTTAGAATTCCCATTCCTATTCACCTAAATGAACCAAAGATTATTTTTTCTCATTCACATCATTTACAGTTTTGCAGGTAGTAAAAGATATGTGTTGATCTCATGTGTAAGGATTTGAAGTAACATCATGGAAAAGATATCCAGGAGAGATTAAAATGAGGGATATAGATTAATCTAGCCTGGTGTAAACATTTTGTGATATTCCTGTCCATGGGGTGTGTGAAAAGTCCCGATCATTACCTCTTCATTCGCCAAGATTATGGATAGGATTTCACTTCTTTGAAGTCTACCCTGAAATAAAAACAAGAGAAAGTTAAATTAAGATGTTACATTTGTAACATCAACATTCACTTCACAGCTAAAAATGTAATTAGTACATAATGACATAAATATTACTTGTTACCAAAGAATATAAAAGTGCTATGAATTCAGGTACAGATTGGATATAAAATGAAGTGCTTGTCATTTCTGTCTCATATGAAGAAATACAAAAAGATAATCATGAAGACTATAAATACAATGTGAGATCTCTGGAAAATCCCTAGTGATTTATGACAGTGTATCCACAGTGGGTACAATACCGAGGGTCAAAACTCTCCTTGGTGTCAAAACCAAGTAAAAACACAAATTTCTGTATCAAAACTGGGGGTCTGTGAAGCGCAAATGAGGGTAAAGGGAAACACTGTATGACTTCTCTAATGCAGGCATGAAAGTACTATATTGCAGACATGTGATTTCAGTTGCAAATATTCAGCCTAGAAGTATCTTCTCATTTCAAAAACATATATACTTAACAAGTACACCTGTGAAATGTCTAAATTTGTACACCTCTGCAAAAATAATAAAACTAATTCCAGCTTAGTTTTATTTATTGAGTGCATATTGGTGCCATACAAATTCTCAGCTTAACATAACCTTGACATGAGTACAAAATTTTGATTTACTGGAAATAAATACATGACAGCTGGGTTCTGTAATTGCTAAATGTGCTTTGTACTGAACCATACCATTGCATAAATTATAAAAATTCAATAAAAAGGGGTGGGGCAAAGGTTGAGTGTGTAGGGAAATGGGGAAAATTTCAAAAAAGCCAGAAAACCCCCAGTAATAATTTTAATTTATTTAAATTAAAATATATTTTTTCCACTTCATCATATTTATGCATTTACTATTGTAAAAAAAACAGTTTGAATCAATAAATTGACAATGCAGATGACCTGAAGGGTTGGTGAGATAATAATTTACACAAATTCGAAACGAAGATATATTTCAATGACACTGCTATCCACTTTTCTTCTTACCACCAAAATATATACTTCTACAAATAACATGCATTATATATTTATAAATTTTCTTTTCTTTTTATTTTACTGAGAATCACTGAAACAATATCCATGAGGGATAACAACAGAGTCTAATTATCTACATAAATATAAGTTATCAACTATTATATTTTAAAAATAACCTAATAAGATAGCAGCTCTGAATTTTGCTACTAATTTTATTAAGACCATAATATTTGTTCCAATAATTAATAATACAAGCTTGATTTTGGTAGAAAAGATTGGACACTATGACAGAAACATGATGGGATTGAAACCCATCCAAGTTAAAAAGAAAATCAAGATCAATTTACTATTTATTTTCAAACCATACTGTCATACATTTTATATAAATTCAAGCAAAATGGTTTTCACATACGTTTATAATTAATGACTGTTGAAAATTGAAAATGAATCTATTTTTATTTTCAAAAGTGCCACTGTATTATAACTAAAATTATTTTGAACGGCATTACACTATATGGAATGCGTATTTCCCAGCATGATATATAAACATGGCAGTTAGATTAATATAAAAACCAGACCCTCCCCCATAAAAATACTATGATTCTTACAGGCATCCCAATCTTAAACATGCATGGCATTCTGCGGAGGATGGCTGCATCAACATCTTCAGGTCTGTTTGTGGCCCCCATAATCATCACCTTACAGCTGGGATCTGTGATTAGCCCGTCCCAAAAACTCATAAACTGAGTCTTAATCATTGCTGTGGCTTCATGGTCACTGGAAGAGCGAGATCTGAGGAAGGAATCTAAAATATGAAGTACATGGAAGTTACATTCATCCAACTTAACCATTACTGATGCAAAAAATGATTTTTAAATTACCATTATTCACATAAATCAAATAAATAACTCTTTACAAACTTTATGTTTTTCTGACACATGCTGCATATGATGAGGTTGGGTCATGATTTCCTGCAGTCATGTTAAATTTGAGTAAAAACTTGGCTCAAATTTTTAAGGCTTATTATTTGTGAACTATAACATTTTAAATGCATTAAAATCTCATTTTGAATGAGGGGCCTCAAGTGGACAAGTGGTCTAAAGCACTCAATATTACAAATCACTGCCATCTCATCTCCCTCTGCATGGGTTGAGTCTTTGATTCGGCCAATGTGGGTATGTGAAAAAGCATGCCAGTAGCTACTTGTGAGTCAGTGGTTCTTTCTGTGGTTTTCCTCTACCATTTATACTGGCCTCCATGTATAGCCTATCTTGTGCTGAAAAATGGTGTTGAGCCTTACAACAACAATAATTTGCAACAGTGTTTTAAGCAACCAAGTAATTTCACACATTACTTGTTAGTTTTAGTTAACGTTCTACATGCCACTTCAGAGCACGTAAGTTTACCACGACACCTGTTTTGTTTATGTTATGTATACATGGATTTTGTTATGTAGCGTCTATAACATGTGGTCACAAAAGTATTTTGTTTCAGTGTCATAGTAATTTAAACATATTACATATTTCTAGTTTGGTGTTTTTCTTGTATCAGAGCATGGGAGCCTACCATGACTCTGGTTCGGTTTATAGTATGTACACATTAATGTGACATTATCCATTCTCTATTAGTTGTGCACTGTGCTTAAGCTTAATCTAGGATACACTGGTCCCCCTCATGAATGGCCCACCTGACCAACAGCCACCCATTCTTTATAGCCAGAATCCCTTGGCACCGATGAGTTTGTGTTCAAAAGTACCCCTCAAGAATGGATATCCCCAACCATCGACCACTATATTAGTGCACAAATGTAAACTTTACCCCAAATAAGAGGCCACATTTTATTATTAATTTCTCAAGAACCAATATTTAATTGCAGTGAGATAAGTAATCAGATTATCTTTCTCAATGTATGTTTGCAGATGTCAAGGTTTAGTTACTGAAAGAAGTGTTGGCTAAAGTACATGTACCACTAAGGTTATTATTATATCATGAATGCCAATGTTTGCAGGAAATGGTCAGCAGTGTTTTGATCTAGCTTTGGGTTTGATAAAGCAGACTTTTTAAAAATGTACAATTGTGACAGGACATGTTTAATTTTCAAGATCATAACATGGTCAGAGAGAAATGGGGTCAGCAATGTTTTGATAGTGCTTTTAAATTGACAATTATGGCCAACATAACTGTCAAGAACATAACATGGTCAAATTGGCTAATAATAGATTTTGTGAGGTCCAGTACAGCCAACACTGGTAAAGAGGCAAGTGCATTGTGCAGCTTTTCAAATGTTGTCTGATATTCTTGTTTTCAGCAGAAAACAGAGTTCTTTGCTGTTAGCTTGTGTAAGGGAAATGCAATTTCAGCAAAGTATCCTATGTACCACCGATAATAACTACAAAAACAAAGGAACCTCCGCATTGCTAAAAATAGACAATAAGATACTTTTTGGCTTTTATTAGGTCTAAATTCATGACATAGCAGGCTAATATTCCTAATTAAATGTGATAGTGGAACGTATTCAAAGGAAAAATGAAAAACTAAGTGCTGTTATAAACTTGATGATTTTATTTTAATGCTACTGAACATTCAATGTTATTAAAATCTTGTTATAATGATTAATAAAGGTTCTAATCCTTTTTGGAATTCTGGGTCCACTTATTTTTAGTGATTTATCAGTTAAAGCATTGCATTCAAAATAGGAAGGTTATGATTAGAAACATTATAAGCTGCAATATGACTATTGATCAAAAGGACAACTGAACTTGACAACATATCAGTCTCAGATCTCAGTTATGGTGGATTATTTCAGCTCAAACCACATTGAATTAATCTTTGGCAATAATAAAATATTACATTTCTGATAAGGGAAAATGTATACTGCTATCCCAAGCAAATAAAAATAAATATAGTCATATTGGATGCAAATACTGCACAATTTTCATTTAAGACTAACTAAATATCATATGAAGAAATTTGTTAAAACTCCATGTCAATTTAATCATCCATTCAATAGTCACTGTATATCAGATAAGCATCATTATTATTCAGGAGCAATTACAGTTCAATAGACAATCCTCTGGTGGAAATCCCATGTTGATATGACATTGTGTTCAGGTGTAATAGTGATAGGATTTTCAAGATAGACTACCATGGTGGCCATATTAGATATCTGAGTGACACCATTTTCATTTAGGCGTAACAAGTTTGTAGAAGTCTTTAGAAGAAAACTTCGTATTAATATGAGCATCTATTAATAAGGAATAACATTCAAAATTTTAAGGTTGCCATTGTGACAGTCATTTTAGGATGTGTAAGAGCCGCTATTATTATTTAGGAGCATTGGAATGTATGTATGTGTAAAGTTTCATGGCAATCCTGCAAGTAGTTTAGGAAAAGCAAAAAAAAAAAAAACAAATTTGAGAAAATTGGATGACTGATGGCTAACATGTCATTCTATAAACTCTTGTGATCTATGGCCAGTAAAGCTAAAATATAAAGAAAGACTTCTTACCTATTTCATCAATGAAGATAATGACTGGTTGGAGTTTCAGGGCCTGCAATGGAAAATGAAATCATCTTAAGATAAATATACTTTCAAGTTCACAAGCCAGAGTATGATTTACCCAGCTTTCAAATATATTTAACACACACACATTTAGAGAGAGAATACACGACTTTGTATAGTATGTATGCTGTATCAATGATATACCAAGAGATGTACACAATTTTCATTAAAATGAAAATTAAATCATACTTTCAAGTTCACAAGCAGAGTCTGATTTTCCCAACTTTCAAATATATTTAGCACACACACACACACACACACACACATTTAGAGAGAGGGAGAGAGAGAGAATATATGTATAGTATCTATGCTGTATCACTGATATACCATATAAATTTTTCATTAAATGAGAACAAAGCTTGCAGGGTTTCTTTTTAATGATACATTTATATGAGTGCTGTATCATTAATACAGCATAAATACCATACATATTTACCACATACAAAAACACATATTTGCCCTTTGAATAGAGTTGAGACTGACTACAGGCATCTGTGTATTGACCGAGAAAATGAACTCTTCACATCCATACCATGTGTGCCCGCTACAAAAATGTAGTTCTGTGACTTTTATGGCTATTCACAATCACCTTTGCATATTGTTTTCATTTCTGAGTTAAAAAAATTTGATTTCTTCCCTTCAAATATAAACTTTATGATGCTTAAGTTATTATATATATTATATTAATGAACAGCAACACTGCAAATATTAATATAAAACATCACTTTCCTCTTTCCAACACAAATTTAATTTATTTTGTAAACAGAAAACTAAACCATTTCTTCAGCAGCACTGTAGGTACAGTAAAGACATGACCATGGTAAATATATACTTAAAAATCTTCACCATTACAGTTACACTTCTGCCAGTACAAGTTAGATTAAGTCAAAAACATACAAAATGGTTCTGGATTCTAATATAAGAGAATCACTGCCAAGCCTCTGCTAAGCTGACTTTAATAATTCTGTTAAAAAATGGTCTTATGGGCCCTTTATGTGATATGAATTGTACCTAAAATAAATGATAAGCTAATTAAATTAATTTATGTATGTTACCATGTTGAATGCATGTGCAGCCCACATAATGTGCAACAAAAAAATGTTAACAGTAACTAATTGTGGTTCAACACAACATTTCTCTGAATTAAGCAATATTAATGATATTAGTGATATTAGGCATAGTTCATGGTTATGTAAATAGCATGTGCTGCAGTCAGGCACTCAACTGACGGTCAGATTCAAAAGGATGAGAGTATATATATCTATGCCTTAATTCTCCTGGTTAATTTTCCTGCAATGATAACCTTATCTAGTATATTGAATGCATATCCATTCTTCCATCATTAATGTAAAATATAAGTGTGATTAAAATTTTCTGCAAGCATTAACTTGAAATTATAGTACACCCTTGATCATTAATGGACCGCTCCAGTGGCCTAAGTGGTTATAGCATCCACCTCAAATGCAGGAGGTCATAGGTTTGAACCATGGCTGAGTCAATCCAATGCATTTTTATCCAAAACTTTCTTTTTTCCCAAAATCACAAGCTTCATTAAAGAAACCTTTGCTTCAATAAAATCATGTTTTCTGTCAAGCTGAAGCAACTAGTCCTTTTTCAAAGACTAATCTTTCCTTGGTTGGATTTAAAATAAAGTCATATGCTTTAGATGACATTGTGAAATCTTGCTGGTTTCACAAACAATTTCTCAAATATGTGAAATTAAAATACCAAGGACAATAACAAATCCTGAAACAATATCAATTTTAATTTAAAAGTAATTTTAATTTCCCTTAAATATATTTATGAAATCTGTATCCTGGACAAGTACTCCCAATTTTCTGTTAGAACTCTACTATCTTAAACTAAGTAAAAGAAATGAGCAAAACCCAACAAGTTTATAACGATTAAACAAATACTTTACATCCCTAGAATACAAAGTGAAAAGTTAAAAAAGATCAAAGTAATTTTAATTAAATTCAAAAAGATCATAAAAGTTCTAAAGTAAAGAGTGCTCTGAATGAATTAAAACCTTTAATGTGCTAATGTGCCAGCAGTCTTAAATGCACTGATGTACTAACAACCTTGATGTATCACAATAATATAATTCAAAATATCCTTAAATGAATTCACAATAATTCCAAAATCAAGTGAACTTTGGGTAATTCCAATGAATAATTTAAATAAATAAATCCTCCCAAATAATAACTGAACACGAGTAAAAGAATGATCCATTACAGATGTTAAGCTAGGAATGAATAATTCTCATGTAAACAACTTTAATATAAAAGCTAAAGATGCAATAAGTTGTAACATTCTAAGTTGTAAACAAGGTCTGGTTTTGGACTGACATATTAATAAACTACCTGACAAAGACCATTAGACTATGCTTTTCCAAGGTGAAAATCAGTGCCCCAAACCCAAATCCATGTAAACATATAACAGATACATGCAAACTGCTATAATTCTAATTACATTCAGCAAACTTTCCTATTAAAAACACATATCATTTCTTCATCCACACATTTTCAATCCAAAAGTAAAAGACAGTAAAATATTAGAATCACTATTTGAGTGTGTGTGTGATTAGGAGTTTTAACATAGCTTTAAGAATTGTTCAGTCATATTGCAGTGTTGCAGTTTATAGTGCTGTCCAGCACTGGGGCATCATGCTGGAGACATGTAGCATGATGTCCCACCTAGTCACATTATCCTGACACCTAGCCAAAAAGTCTAAACACTAACCTCTTAATGCTGTGCACATCAAGGACTGCACTGAATCAGCTGATTGTAGTGAGCAAGTCTACTGCAAGTCTGTTTACATATGGAATGATGACATTATTGACAAGACTGAATTTTACCATTCATAAGATACTAACAAGAGAACTGCTATCATCAATCCATATGAGACAACTGAAATGTTTTAATGCCATGGCAAGTGATGTACAGTGGTGTAGTAAAAAACCACAAAGATGTTCTTCAATGAACAGTCAACTTGACATTTTGGGCTGAGGTTGGCTCTATCTGATGTTAAGAACTAATTGCAAGTGATTGATCCTGGAAGGTGTTAATGTATACTCATACTAGTGGTAATATTGTTCTATCAACCATTTAAACACCCGAGGAAATATTGTCAACATAAGCGGATGTCCAGATAAGTGGGGGGGGGGGCTCTTGACAAACGATACAAGTATAAATTCATCAGTAAAGGGTGACCTGTTGTCAGTGAGTAGCATTTACACTTTGAGTAAACAAACAATGGAAATGTTGAATACATGAAGACAAAACCTGTGTGAAATACACTTGTATATTGAAAAATTACATTTTGGTTACCTTTGTGTAATAAAATCCACAATAAACTATTGCATCAGTCACATCCTGATATGAAAAACATTCACTACTAATGTCGGCATTAGCACATGGTTGTATAGTTGTTATTTACATGCTTTAAGTAGATTTTAGTCAGATTTTTGTGCTAACCCGATTCAGGAGAACGTGAGCTGTATGTATGTATGTATGTGTGCTGTTTAACAGGCTGTCTGGCCATCTGTGCATCTATATGGATATGGAAGATGTTATCATCAAGGCCATACAAAGACGAAACCACTATTTTGTAAACTTGTGGGTATGGTGGATCCATGAAGGTGTGAGTGGCTGATACAATTGTGGACCAACTAAACACAATTAACCTTTAACAAGAGTATGTACATAGCAATTTGTGTTTTAAGAACTGAATTGGTGATCTGGATATTTAAACAGCTTCTAATACACTATTTCTTCATAAAATTAGTTTTAAACTGTACTGTAAGTGAACAAGGCCTATTCAGGAAATAATTGTGAACATCACTTATGTTTTTGTAAATCATCAGGTAAAGATATTTCAGAAAAATATACAAATCATAGAAAGAAAAGTCTAGGCATTATGTTATTGAAGACTTAGCTTTAAAATGCAATTTTGACAGTCAGAAATGTATGGGACAATGCTATGTTGTGGAATTCGAGAGAAGTATTGTAAGGTCAAAGTTGTTTTCTGACTTGACTCGAATTTGTGAAAATATGCGGGAAAAAAGCAGTGAATCAGATACTAATGACCAAAATTACAAGTATGTAGACAAATAAATAAACCATGAATTTGAAATCTTATCAATGGACTATTGTAATGAAGATATATAAAGTGAGTGGTTACATTATGAAAACCCCTCCTTCTAAAAAACGAAACACTCACGTCTGTGTTGATTTGGTTGGAAAGGGTGTAATTCATTTACAGACTATAAAGGATCCATGCCTGTAATTGTAAGCATTTTAGTCTAATATGTATGAATAGTAATCTTAGTGTTTTATCAACAACAAAGAAATGGGGATGAACAGAATGATGTGAAGACATGTGTTCATTTTACCTTGTGTATGTGGAAAAGGGGTTCTTTCATATGCATTTAGAAATCTTTGAAAGTGACATTATTGTGAACAGTTAGAAAATATAAAACAAATTGATTACAGGTAATAGCATTACTAACATGCAGTTATAATATTGTTATCTAGTTACTCAGTTTGAATTTGTTACAATGAAGTTTCTATTATTAGTGTCATATGGCCTAAATGAGTCAGAAAGCCTTCTACTTGAAAATAAAGTATTGCTTAATACAATGTTAAATGCTAATATGAATACTGGGAAATAGAGGGCATAATTCAAATAAGAGAACACAATTTATATTGCATTTCTTGCTTTGCATCCACTTCTCCCTGTTATGTCCAAGAGAAGAAGTGACTTCTCTCTAAAAATCGAATCAAGCTTGACCCCTGGTAATAAATATCTTGGGTTAATAGAGATGCATGCTAAGCATGATCAGAAATCTATCATGAGAATTATAAATCATGTGCAAATTAAAATCTTTGCCCAAAACCCTAACACACTGTTGATGATGAGGCCATTAATGTTGGATTGATAACAAAATCCTAAAATATACATTTTTATTTATTACAGAGCATACATATCAAATACCATCAAAATACGTTCAATGATTTTTTTAAATAATGCTGATTAAAAGGTTTGGATGGATTTACCAATAATTCATTACGCATATTCAATAAATGATTACTAAATGATCCCAACATATAACTTAAAATTTCTAACTAAATTAATTGACCCATTTACCAAGGTAAAAACAGCCTCTGCTCTCTTTTGAGATTCTCCATACCACTTGTCCACCAGAGAGGAGATCTGTAGATTGATAAACCTGGCACCTGAAAAACACGAATTTTATTTAAATTCATATGAATAAAAAACATATATTTATATCTGCAAATGTGGTTAATGTAAAAGTGGAAAGAGTGTAATATAAATTGGAAGATGCTGCAAAGCATAAGCACAAAAGTCTAAAGAAACATTACTATTAAATGATACAAGTTCTAGAGTAATTTTTAAAAATCTTTGTATGGGTTTAATGCCATTATTCAGCACATTATAGGCTATACATGGCAGTCAGTATTATTGGTGGCGGAAAACCCGGGAAAGCCCCCAGAAAGAACCACCAACCCACGAGAAGCTACTGGCAAGCTTTCTTACATAACTACATTAGCCGAATCTTAGACTCGAACTCACGCAGAGGTGAGATGGTAGTAATCCATAATGGAGAGCACTTTAGACCACTTGGCCACTCGTGGCCCCTTCTCAAGTAATAATGAATACCACACTGGTCTCCTGTAATCCTGCCCTTTACAGTTATCTCCAGTATCACGACATTCAAGCTTCTGAGCATTAGATTATTTTTAAAAATAAACAGTCCAAGAAATCTTTGTGAAATTTTTTTTATAACAATTTGCTCATGCAGAATTGATGTAAAACTTTTTAAAAAATGCTGAAAAAAAAAATTATTTAGATTTTATTCTAAGTGCCAAAATTACTGTAAGTTACCTAACAGAAACAAAAA
Organism: Unio delphinus; assembly: GCA_029339505.1. Taxonomy (NCBI): domain Eukaryota; kingdom Metazoa; phylum Mollusca; class Bivalvia; order Unionida; family Unionidae; genus Unio; species Unio delphinus. Next base: position 8,896,697 of record JAQISU010000051.1, on the reverse strand, counting down.
ATAGGTTTTTCAAATTCAAAACGAGATCTGGTTCTGAATGTTAAGCTCATGATCAAAGCATTGTTATAAAAGTATATCACCTTGATCTCAGTGTCAAAAGGTAAACTAAGGATGAATTGTCTTATTTTCGCAATAACTCTTCCATCAATGGTTTAACCCATTTTATCCTGCTTACCATTTTCAATTGCAGTGCTTGATTCCTGAGAAGCAATTCTAAATACACTGTGGTAAAACAGAGCATCATACAGCAGCAGCATAAAATGTGTATATAAAATTATGTATCTCTGAAAAGGTAATAAAATTCGTAACACAGATATATATTTTTTTATCATTTAATAATGTACACACTCACAACTGTATTTTGAAATAAATATAAACAAATTAATAGATGAACGAAATGATCCTAACAGGATGTGAATTAATTAAAGATAATTCTATTTCTAGCATTTTTGTCCAAATCTGAAATTTCTAGCACTGTTAGTTCAAAAGTAATTTTACTACAATTGAACAACAAAACACCTGGAAAAATTTGTTTACTTCACACTCTAGAACATGTACTTCAGCATGCAGTTTCTCATGAAAACTTGTCACAAATTAATCACAGAAATTACATAATAACATGATAATAAAAATAATGAGGACTTTGTATAGCACCTAATCTTTAGAAGCTCTAAGCGCTTTACATTTGAAATAATATGATTAAAAAAAACCCACCATGAAATTAGAAAACAAAAAATGCTGAAAATATTTAAGGTAGAAAACATTATTAAGTCTTTAAGTCTTTAAGTTTGTTCCTGCAGTTGAAAAAGGTGAGTTTTAAGAGCACTAGTCTCTTGAAATGGATCACTGTCTTTGTGTCTAATTTCACTGAGCAATTCATTCCATGTTGCTGAGCCCTGGTATGCAAAAGAACAATGTCTATATAATGTCATTTTCATAGATGGAATAATGAGTATACAATTGTCAGAAGAGGAGTGTAAGTATCTTGCTGGTGTGTACACATGGTTGAGGTCAGATAGGTACACTGGAATGGAGTCCATCAGTGAAACATAGCAAAGAGAACAAATTCTGTGTTTGATTCTGGATGGAATGGATAGCCAGTGTAGGATACAGAGCAGCGGGGAGGTATGCTCTGAGCATGGTACTCTAAAGATCATCCAAGCGTCTGTGTTTTGAACTTTTTTAAGTTTCTGGAGTTTACTGTAGATATTGAGATCAACCTGACAGAATTGAGTTACAATAGTCCAGTCTTGAAAGTACAAATGAACACACAAGTGTTTTAGTGGCATCAACTGAAAGATATGTGAATGGAGCTGTTGTGTCTCAGCTCAAGATATGCAGCCTTGCATATGTTCATGACATGTTGGTGGAATTTGAGAGTACTGTCTAAAGTAACACCTAGGTTTTGTACCGACTGTGAATTTAATGTTGGTGTTGCTGATATTTATTGTTCGCAGTAAAGGATGTGAATGAGAAAGTCTTTGTGTTGTGATCAGAATGGGCTCAGTTTTATCATCATTCATCTGCAGCTTGTTACATGTCATCCATGATTTCACATCAGAAATGCACCTCTCTACTCCATGGATGGTAGCATCAACTTCAGTTGGGTGGCTAGACTTGTATGACTGCAATCTTGACTCCAAGGTCATTGGGTATACAAGCATTAAACAGCACAAATTATCTTAGATTCATACATGATATAACAAGCATTATACAGCACAAATTATCTTAGATTCATACATGATATAACAAGCATTATACAGCACAAATTATCTCAGATTCATACATGATATAACAAGAATTATACAGCACAAATTATCTCAGATTCATACATGATATAACAAGAATTATACAGCACAAATTATCTCAGATTCATACATGATATAACAAGAATTATACAGCACAAATTATCTCAGATTCATACATGATATAACAAGAATTATACAGCACAAATTATCTCAGATTCATACATGATATAACAAGCATTATACAGCACAAATTATCTCAGATTCATACATGATATAACAAGAATCCATCAAGGGGTTTAGGAAATACTACCAAGCTGACATTTTAACAAACATTTTCTATGACTGTGACCATGAACAAGAGATAAAGACAGTGACAAAGCATTCTGAAGAATGAATTGTCTGAGCTTCATTAAGATTTATACCCAGTCATGCCAAGTATGATGTGAATATATCAAGTGGTTTCAGGAAATATCTTAAAATGGGAAAAAATAAACCAAAACCTAAACCACTGACAATGATATCGACACTAGAAAAGTGACTGTTATGTCTCACTTACCAGTAATTGAGTTTGACAGAAATGTAACTAAAAAATTACATTTTGACAGAAGCTAGTATTTGGAAACAAAACTCTGACCTTTATCCATCTTGCTGTTCTAAAGCTACTGACAGGAAATACACCAAAGGAAAGATAAATGGATAAACATATGAGTACAGTGACAATATGTGGTGTTGTTCATCTGTCGATTTAAGAGGACCACTCTAGTCATCCAAGGGTTATTGTGCATGTGCAGATGGCTGATGAGACCAATCCTTGCATGGAATAGTTGTTTGCATAAGAGACAGGGGATGAGTGGGAAATCTCCAGGAGATGCTTTTCTGGCATGCCTCTTCAGCTGCTGACCTGATTCATGTGAATGGATATAAATTTTCTCAGTCATCCATACTTGGCCATTACCTTCCACAAGCCTTCTTTGCTGATAGTATCAAAGGCCTTTATCAAGTTGACATAGATGGAGAAACGGTCAGACATTTTTTGTGGGTTGTTAGTGGTGGCAGCGGTCTTGGAAACACTTAATCATGCATATTTGGATGCCAATTTTTTATTTGGGATGCAGAAAATCAGTGATGCAGGATGGATGGTAAATTCAAATGTTTGCCCTTTCTGCTGAAACCACCTGCTGAGTGGAAAATTATATTGATCAAGTGATCAATATTTTTTCTGTGCTGATATTTACAATGAGAAAATCCAATGGCTGAAAGACCTCTAGATGTACATGTTGTCACTGTAAAAGTACATCAAAAGAGCAAGGCACAATAACCGAGTAGCAAGATCAACGACTTCAACCAACTGCTGAGTGATGGGAAAACATGCTCATATTTTACAATCACTGAATTCAGAAGTAGAAGGCCTAGTGATCAGCATGTGATCATTATATGAGTACATCAAATAACAGCTTAAACTTTCATTATTTTGTTTCTTTCCAAGTGAAGCCAACAAAAGTAGTGCATGTGACCCCAAAATCAAGATACACAGAGACTTAAGACAAAATGCTCTTTGCAACTTTGGATAAGTATTTTGGGGTTAAATGGCAAATTGATGAAGATTATAATGAGATCTAGAAGAATACTAAAGTTGCTAGACCTGACAGTTCCAAGGAACAGAAGACAGACATAAGAAAGTTTGTGATGTGTAGCTTAGTGCTTGGAATAAGACCTTTCCTTGGCCTGACATAAATCAGTATCATTCTAAAGTATAGACAAGAGCGTTTTTGTCAGTGGTGTAAAGAAGTTACAAAATTAAAACTCAGTGGCAACCACTGGTTCTCCTCATCTGTAAATTTAGCTATTTCAGGTTTGCCCAACATGTTTCTGGGAGGAGTCTGCAACTTTTGCTGGTGGGACTCCTATATTTCCCAATTATAAGAGCCCTGGACTCCTAGTTTTAAAATCCTAGTGAGACCTCTGGGTGGGTGTCAAGTGCCAAATTTTTCGTCAATGAAATCCATTAATTCTTAGTCTAGCCAACAATTAACTGTTATCTGGTGGTAGAGTTTGCACGAAGGAATGTTTTCCTAACCTGGGTCACACTGTTAGAATGTTTATAGTAAAAACGGACTGGGTGTATGACAGGCTAGAGAAGGGAAATTCTCACGTAAAGCTGTCAAAGTGATTTGAGACAAATGGTAGGGTGTTATTTTAACCCCAGGTGGCATTTTTTTGCACATTGATAGGCAGTTTTCCAAATGTCTGTAGGAATAGCATTTATTCTGATTGGTCAAATGTGGAATCAGGGGTGGGTTGATCCCTGAAATTGGAGGAAATATATTGTCTGAGCTAATGAATTTTAATCAGTCTGGAAGACCTCTGCAAGAGAGGAAGAGAAAAAAATACATAGCAAAGACTCCGGAGGTTATTTTTAGAGCAGTACCTTCAAAAAACAATAGGCTCAGGAAAGACCACCGAAAACCCAAAGGTCGAGAAAGCACGCCAAAAACACAAGGTATTTAACTCAAATTCACATTTATCATGATGTAAGTTATATGATGTTTCTTAGTTACAGATGCATTGTTCACATTTATCAGGATGTAATTTATATGTTTCTCCATTACAGATGCATGACGTGTTGATTTTGAATTAATAGTTCGGTTTTTACAGTGATTTAGTAATGTACTTTTGAATTCTGAATTAGCATTTTCACCTTATATGCTTAGGTAGGTTAACGGATGTTGTAGAAAACCCGCTGTGTACATTTATGATTTGAAAGTGTTACATTAATCTGAATTTATCATATTAGTGAATATTGATTGTGGGCTATGATATATTGCCTCACTCTACGTAATGATTTACGGGAATATATGTGACTTCCCCAAATTCTGATGTCGATAATTAGCGGTATAACTGTATTGATCTGAAGACTTGTGCAGTATTTGTTAGCCGTATAAAGGTTAACACTGATAGTAAGATCTGATTGTTCGAACCAGAAAGACGGACGGACAATCTCAACTCTCAAAACCTAACGAGATACTTAGGGCGTTTTACCCTTTTCTTTTCAAAGGAAAATAGTTGGTTTGGAGAGAGAGAAATAGCGAGGAGGTCGAGATTCAAAGGAGGGAAAAGAAGTTAGAAGTCAGGGTTGTGAAAATCCCACGTTTCATCCAGAGGACAAGTTGAAGTCGAGACGCAAACAGAAGGAAAACAGTCGTCGAGCAGGTCATGTGAATTTACCAAGCGGTCCAATGTTAATGAACACTCGATTTCATGACGAAATTTGCTATCAGCTATTAATGGCTAAATTCGTCTATTTTATTAGTGTTTGAATTTTAATTAATGTATCCATTATTTTAAAACTTTGGTTTTAAAGTGCTTCTGAACTAAGAGTATTCAGAAGGAAAGAAAATTGTAATTTACTGTGTCTTTCTTCTCTTGATTTTATTTTGATTAAATTCTTTATTTATCTTTACGGGGGCTCGTGTGTTGTCTTTGTTCAAGATACCGACTCAGATTACCATATCCATTCTATAACCGGGCAAATCACACCGTGGAGGTCATCCTTTAGATAACGAGTATTAGCGGGAGGTGGTTTCAAGTGTTGTTTTCCAAGTTGCGCAATACCTCTGACCAGTGGCTTGTGCAATATTGTACCAATAGCGCTTGATACCGAAAACCCCCATTACAGTGGGACAATATGAAAAAAGACACAGACACATAGAACAGGAGCTCTCACCATGGATAAAAGCAACTGAATCTTATGTATGGCCAGAACTTGCTGATAAGAACATTATTCCATCATCAATGTACATTATGATGACTTTCAATGTCATGAAATGTACCCACAGTACACAAGTGTGTGTATTACATCAAATATATTTTATCACAATTAACTCTTTACATCACATAAAGAACAATTTGGACACATCAACTGAATTGCAAATGCAAGTTTGTTTCAATGTTCTGATCCAATTCCAAACAAGCACATCATGAGACCTGTGCATCATCTGCATAAATTGTGTATCATATCAAATGTCTAAAAAAATCATCAGTTATTTTGAGCTGGTTTTTGCTAAATCATCTTCAGAGAATACCCCCTTTTAGAAACCATAGGCTCTGAGGAAAATTACCATGTCACATTTCATATTTAAGATAAAATTGCAACTTAAAAATAATAACTTGGTCCACTTCTCCATATCCAAAGTGGAGGCCAAGGACTTCATTCAACATATTTTTTTTTCATCCAGATGATTAGATTTATAAAGGCTTGAGTAAGATAGATGTTGGCTCTGATGCTGCAATACTAATTTTGATAATTTAACAAATATGGATGGTACAGTAATACACACATAAATATTGAATTGGTAGATTACGAGGTTCAGAAAGGTTAGTAACATAACTTGAATGAAGTGATGGTGAATGTGTTTTCTCAGGATTTAAAATTACTCCAAATCCTTTCTATCAATATGCACAAAAAGTGTGGACTGGTTAAAATTTAGGTTTAACTTAAAATATACTAAACTACTCTAAATTTTCCAGTTGGCTAATTTCACAGTTATCATTTAGGCAACATGTGTTCTATTAGAGAACACTGCAATCAGTGGTACATGTATAATATGAGATAACAGGTTAACAAACTTATTTATCATGAATACTTTTTGACATACAAACAATTTCATTGAGGATCAGGCATGAAAAATGCTCGTTATCATCATGGTGGCAGCACAAGAGTCAAAAGAAAAACTTTCACCTGCAGCCTTTGCTGTAGCTCTGGCAATCAATGTTTTTCCACAGCCTGGAGGACCATACAGGAGAACCCCTGAAACAGTATATATATGGCTTAATTAATTAAAGCTGGAATGAAAGACCTATAAGCATGAATTGGATGACCACAGTGCAGTAATAAATACTCTCATCTGCATTTTATTGAGTTAAATATTGTATTGAGATAGATGAAACTCAAATACTCTAAAATATGGAAAACAATGGTGTGTGTGTGTGCATGTAATAAGTCCTGTATCTGCTGCTCTTTTAGTATTAGTATTATTCTTACGCGATAAAAAGATTTCCCTTATATTATTATTTAAACCAAATGTGAGTTTCTCTTTCAGAAATATTTACTACAGAATTTCAAAAAACAATAGCACCATATTCCACTCCATTTTAAAAATAATAATTATTTCAGCATCAACAAACTGACTTACTACCTTGAAATTGTACAACACCTCCTTGATGGGCATTTCTGGTAAAGTAGGATGGTTAAGTTATATTGGAGCAGAGTTCCAAATAAGCACTTTAACAATTTGGAAAAAAGACAATGACAAAAGACGTTTAGTCAGTAATACCTTTACTGTCAGAAAGTGAATCTATCTGTCTACTAAACTTAGTGACCATGATTGTTACTAAGTAAAAGTGTTTATTTAGAATTTAAGGGATAAACAATTACAATCTGAGAAATATCTTGTTACAGATATATAGATGCTCAAAGGTTTTACCTGCTGAACATATCACAAAAAAAATTATTCTCTGAGTATGTTTTGGACTTTTAACATAGCTTTAACAATTTTTCAGTCATATTGCTACAATATATGCAGTGTGGCAATATGTAGTGATATTAGCACTTGCCCATCATGCCAAAGACATGTAGCATGATGTTCCCACTCACTCACATTATCCTGAAACCAGGCCGACCAGTCCTAACACACCTCTTATTGCTGAGCACCTAGTGAAGCAGCTGTTAGTACCAATTTTATAAGTTTTTGTTATGACTTTGCTTGGGTTCAAGCCCATGACCTCCTGCATTCGTGACAGACACTCTAATTGCTTCAATTAATACAGCTGTGTGTGTGTGTGCATGCACCCACGTGTGTGTGTACATGTGATTGTGTGCATATGTAAACGCATACCAGCACAAACTTCTTGATAAAGTGTTAAGCAAAATCTAGTCAGTAACCTTGTTAAAATCCAAAGGAAGACAGACCCCTCCAACTAAAACTCTATATCCACTTGAAAAATAATCAAAGTGTCTATTTTTATTTTAAATTTCTAACAATCAGCATGGCCTTCCATTTTGGAAGGAGGTTACAAGAGTATGAAGTAGGTCAACCACATATAGTGAAAAGTGGTTTAGTAAAATCAAAGTGTTAATACAACCATTCCTTCAGGAAAAGTATTGATGGCCACCATTGATGACAAATATGATTTTTTTAAGGATCAACTATATATAATAAGGTTTTCAGGACAATGGGAACTTCCTGTGACTATGCTGTACTCTTCACACCTGTTGAGTTTCAGTAATGAAATTCCACAGACTATATGAATGAGTCAAACAGAAACCTCCAAATAATTATTACACAAGTTTCTAAATTATTTCAGTAACCTTGTCACTTAGAAATCATACTACATGAATTGATGAACTTTGATAGTCTTGTAATTTCAAAGAAAATGCTTTTCATGTAGCCTTAAAGTTCAAAGTTATAGGGTTTGCAGAATAACCAATTTGTTTTCTCTATTAAATTGTGTTTCTTTAATGATTCTTACCTGATTATAATATATTAGGAGAATTACTACTACCTCGCAAATACAGCCCTCTTTTTATCTAAAGCTAAAAGCTATCTTCCCATCCAGATGTCTATTAGATCGAATTATCTCCCTTTGATAGATATAAGCACGAAACTCTGAATATAATTTATTTACTACTTCTTCTTATGCAGAGTAGCACACACTCTACCACTAATGAGGATAGTGACAGATATTTGATAAAAATATCATTAGTATTTCTCAAATAAACTGACTTAATGGTCAACAATTATCAATTTATAGGGATTAGTGACAGCATGATGGAAAATATATAACTTGTCAATTGCTTATTCCATTCAATAATATATATCTCTTATACAAAAGTCTGATCTTCATCTTTATTTCTATCAAGCCAGTCAGCAAGCCAGTTTATTTATCCAAAGTGCAGCCCTACCTTAGAAATGACAAGTCACCAATACAAATGGATTTGTTTAGCAACATACACCCTAACTTATAGGAGTAAAAAAGTAAAATAGGCTTTGAGGGAGTAAGTAGCTGACAATCATTTGATGACAAAATTCTTCTTTTTGACCCCTACCTTGCATCATAACTACTGACATCTTGATACTGTACCTTGTTACGGCTATTGGATTTAATTTTATTTATTTTTAATTATTAAATCCAAAATTGTCATTTAGGATTTATTATCCATTAATTGGGAAATTTTTCTAGAAAATTCAGTTGACCTGTACTTTACTGATAAACAGGCTGACCTTGGCTTGGATACTTCTTTATTTGACCTTGTTTTGGACATTGTCAACAGGTCTTCAATTTCATTGGTTAATTTTAGGGACAACATTCTATTTTTAGTTTTTAGGGGTAAGAAAATCTAGAGTATGTGATTTTTAGGGAAGGCAGTGACCTTCCATGAACTTCTATCAATTTCTAGAAAATCACATGATTCCTCTTGTTTACGAGGGAATTACAATATATATAGCTGTGTTTTATAAGCTAACTTTAGTAGAATTATTGGGCTGTAAGTTATTGGTTGTGTATTTATGTTTGAGTGTTAATATTATTCTGGACTTGTGTCAATTCGTTGGAATAGAAGACTTATTCTATTTATCTGGAAAAGGACATATGTTTCATAATTTCATCTGGATGATTTAAAAACAAGAACTGCATCACGTGACATTGTCAGCCATTTTGGATTATTACATCGTCAAGATTCGAACCTGGAACTATTAGAACATTTATTTATCAGGACTTGAAATTCCATTAGTGGATTATTTTATGAATTCTATATTTGTTGGATTTGATTCTCTAAAACCGTAAGTTTAATTATTTTATGAAAATAATTGTACTTAATAAAATCATTGTTAAAGTTTTACAAGCTTGTTAGTTTTCACTCTTTCTGTGTTGTTGCTTATTCGAGCCTAAGCACGTAACAACCTTATTTTGACCCCTACCTTGCATCATAACTACTGACATCTTGATACTGTACCTTATTTTGACCCCTACCTTGCATCATAACTACTGACATCTTGATACTGTACCTTTGGGTGCTTGTATAAGTGAGGAGGTGGAGAAGAGATCTGCTCTCCGAAATGGAAAAATAACTGTCTCCTTGATTGACTCAACAATTTCTTCCAGCCCGCCAATTTCTTCCCAGACTGTTGTCATGGCAAGAGGGTCCACCAGATTGGAGGCAATACATAGCTCATAATCAGTCAACTGAAAATAAACAATTTTCCAAATTTTCTGTACAGGTGAAAGGAAGTTTTTCTCAAGTGGTGTTGGATTTAAGCTTTAAATGTCCTCTAATCATGAATCCATGTAAAAACTCTACAAATGCTGACAACATACAGGTAAAGGCAAATCTCTTTATTAAAACCTCTTATCCAACTGGGAAACAATGGTTTTGTTGGGAAGTGATCCAACTTTTTGAGGATGAGTCAGATTTTTTATATAGTCAATGGGACAAGACAAGGGTAGTGACTACTGGGAAGTTGTCTTTATTTGTGGGAAGTTAAAACTTAGGTTTTTATGTACAGCCATTTAAAACATAGCTAAAGTTTTAAGGAAGACCAATAATGACATCAATGATGTGTCATTTGCCAATAGTTGCATCTTCTGTGATACATGTACATGTATTTTATGTAAGCTAGCCACAAAAAAAGAAAACAAAGACTGTAAAACAAAATTATAGCTACTAAAAGAAAGCTCATTAATGTAAATATATAATTCTGAATTCACATAAACAAACTTGCTCAAAGGCTTACAACCATAAAATCTTTTTGAATGAAAGAATTATTAATCTAAATGTATTTAAGTTCTTTTAATTTCTTGGCAAAATGTATGGTTGCAATGACAATTAATTGATAAATGTATGGTGTTTGAGGAAGCACATAATACATATAATTGGAAATACTTTATGAAATTACCAAAAACTCCATTGTATAAGATATAATTATTAAAAGGACTTTTTTTATATATAAAAAAACTGTCAGTCATCTTCATTTGCATTTTTAGGGTCATGGTTTAAAGCAAAATATTCATAAGAACTAAAGGTTTTCTAGATGCATAATGGTCAGGTACAAATTATGGGATTCTACACTCTGCATGTGTATTGAAGAGATGAATCAATGCCAGATCAAACGAGATTAAATAGGTATTAATAGCAAAATGGGATTTCAATGTATGCTGTGCATATGCCATATCAATTCCCGAGTCCATACAAAACAATGATCACTGAATGGATCTAATAATACAATATCAGGCCTTTAAAAAAAGAAACCGAGTTGTTCTGAAACTCAGCATAGCAACCTTCATCAAAAACAGACAATGTCAGAATGAATTCATTGCTTTACAACACAAAAATCTTTCAGTCTCTGGCTGAGTGTTGTAATAATTGTTTTCATTTGGATAACACGGTTTCTTTTATTATTTTAGTGCGCTAGGTAAGTCTGTTTCTTGTATCCACCAATGTTATTCTTTCCAGATCATCTTCAAACCCCATTTCCTGACATTATAGTGATGGTGACTTTCAAAGACCTAGGGGTTAACATCTCTATGCTTTTGGCATTCTAGGCTACTGTTTTGTCACCCATCAAAACAAATTTTGTTTGTTGCATTTGGATCTCACCATCTTTATCTGAAACTCTGATCATTTCATATAAAATTCTCAATTTAACATTTTTAAAACCATTTGAAATCTCATTTGGAACAGAAAATGTATTTCCAATTTTAAAAGATTATAGTTCAAAGAACTTCTTGTCTTTTGTTTTTCATGCCATTCATAAACCACATGAATTTACTCTTGAACAGTTTTAAGCCTACTCTGCAAAACTTGTTCACCTTGGGAAAATAACTCATTTGAATAGCTTCATCATGAGTACCAGTCTACATCTTTTCAATAAAGGAAATGCAAGTGAATAAAGGAAATGCAAGTGAATAAAGGAAATGCAAGTGAATAAAGGAAATGCAAGTAAAGTTTATTATCTGCCATGAGCTTATTCCACTTCCCAGACATAGCCATCTCTTCTCCATTCTTTTTTAGTTTGGATTTCATTAGGTAAAAGTGGATTATAGTTAGAGACATGCACAGTCTCCCTCCAGATCAAAGTCCTCCGACAGGTCAGGGGTTGAAGGATCAATATGTCATGGTATGATTTTGAACTCAGACTCAGTATAAAGGATTACAGTATTATCAGATGTTTCTGCAAATTCATGAGATTGTAATGGAAAGTAATAGCATAGTGCAATCTGAGCAGCAACAGTATTGACTATTTTGTCATTCAAGTGTATATGAAATGGTTGAACTACTCAAAACAATACAGTTCCTTGTACAACTACCTATAAAATGACCTAATGCTGAGGTATGTAGTTCAGTCCTTGTCATTTCTAACTGCCCATTACTCCATGTTAATTTAGATACATGTTTGACATTCTTTTCACTTCTTTAGTCCATGGATATGGTCATCTAATTGGTGAAAAAACAATTTTCACATTTTCAGAAAGTCTGAGTGTCAGTTTTCAGTTAACAGCATAAATTAGTACATATGCAATGTTCAAGTTTATGTGACAACGAAACAACTTGTTTTTACCCCCATCTTTTTATGAGAAGAAACCTTAAAACACTTTAGATTAAATTTATATGGTAAAAATAAGATGATTAAATGAAATAAAAATACATACAAGTATGTTCTAGAATTATGTCCATAAAATGTTATTTCATGGCAACTCACTGATTGTTACAATACAGAATCACAAGAATTATTAAATCAGCTGAATGGTACACTGTACAATGCGAATTAGTATGAAATAATTGCTTGTATGACCTGTCAAAGATCAAAGCACTGCTGTACAATGTGAATTAGTATGAAATACATTGCCTGTGTGATCTGTCAAAGATAAAAGCGCTGATGTACAATGTGAATTAGTATGAAATACACTGCCTGTATGACCTGTCAAAGCACTGCTTTACAATGTGAATTAGTATGAAATACATTGCCTGTATGACCTGTCAAAGATCAAAGAACTGCTGTACAATGTGAGTGTGAACCTAACAACAAACAGTTATGGAAGCACATTACTGGATAAGGGCTTAGATTTAGCCAATATGGGTATGCGAGAAAGCTTGCCAGTAGCTTCTCGTGGGTCGGTGGTTCTTTCCAGGGTTTGTCCGGTTCCTTCCTCCACCATTAATACTGGCCGCCATGTATAGCCTATATTGTGCTGAAAAATGGCATTAAACCATAAAAAAACAAAAAAAATCATACGATTCATCCAAAGTATGAATAAAATCAAGCAAGGGGTTCAGAAAATACATGTATGAACAAATCAACAAACACTTACAAACATGAACCTTTCTATGACTATGACCTTGACCCAAAAATCAAAGGATGAGCAAATGTGTTAAAATGAATTCTCTTAATTTCATAATGATTCATTCCATATATGAAAAAAACAGCAACTAGGCATTTAACAAATATTAGCAAATGAATATACTTTTACCACAACTTTAATTAACATAAATATTATAAATGTGACCTTGATACATTGGTCAAAGTAAAACTAAGTGTGTCAGAGAATATATTGTCTTAGCTTCATAATGATTCATATATGAACTAAACCCATAAAGGGGTTTGAGAAATATAAGCAAAGGCAGAAACTTTAATCAAAACTTTAACAAAAACTTTTCTTGACTTCAAAGTTATAGGAGCAAGCAACCATTTCAACATTGCATTGTCTCAGCTTCATTAGGATTCATCATAAATTTGCACAAAAAAACCTTTTATCGAGCCTTATCCCAAAGTTTTTATCACCATGTCCATAATCTGAAGGTATAAGGCTCTCAAAAAACATGTCCACAAATAAATTGTCTTAACTTTATGAGACATGCAATGTATGAAGAGAATTTATCATAGGCCTAAAAAATATATGCAAATGAAAAACTTTAATAAACACATCAACTGTTGACAGTAACCATGATGACATCAGAAATATTCCTGCTGTGACCTGCTTCTCATTAAGGTGAGCTGGCCAAAAAAATATGGTAATAAAAGTAGAAGCTGTCTTGAAAGACCACACCTTCTGCCAAAAAAAGGTCTCTTAAGACAGGTGGTCTCTTATAACAGGTCATAACACTATATAATTAATAAATCTGTGCATGGAGATTCTTGTCTCTCAAGACAGGTGGTCTCTCATAGCAGTGGTCTCTCAAGACAAGTTTTACTGTATTCTGAAGGCCTCAAGAAGTTTAAAATTTATTACAGAATTATCATATTGATAAACTGACGCATACAACTTCAACAACAACAAAAACGTCATACCCATATACTGCTAAAGATTTATTCATTTGAGCGCTTTGAGCTTCTACAGATTAGGTGCTACACAAAGTCCTCATTATTATTATTATATGTTTTTGCAAATAATGACATTTTCTTCGAAATGTTAAAATCTAATTTTTAATTTACTGTATTTAAATTTTAATTTAAATTAGCTGCTAAATGTTATTATAAGTTGTAGAAAAACAGTTCATAAAGTTTAATCTGCAAAATAAAAGCATTTGAATGTTAATGATAAACAAATAAAAAGCAACTTCATTTTCCATGAAACCCCCCAAAGAAGAGGGAATAAAGAAAATACTTCTGCAGCCCTATAAAGCACAATTATCTGAATATAATGGATTATAATGAGTGACAAATCTACAAATTTCTGTGACTCACCCCCAAATATCCACCCAATTACACAAGTCCATTTCTTGTCCTTGTATGTTTATGGGTAAGAGTTTGCAATTTACTATATTTCTGAGATTTGATTAGTAAACTGCCTAGATTTTACTTCAAATTCATATCTCTAAAGGAAACAAATTCATTTTTCCATAATTAATAAGCTTTATCATTGAAGACAAAAAGCAATAAATTTGTTTCTCTATTATGAATTTGTTAAAATCCCAAGTATCTCGATTAAAATCATTATAATTTTGGGAAGCATATATGTTTGTTTTCTTCAGAACACTATTAAATTCCAAAACATGAGTCAAGCTAGACTAGAATTTTAGAGAGAAATGACTTCTCCTTGTGGACAGAACAGGGAGATGAAGAACCAAAGCAAGACACACAATATACATATATGCATATGTGTGTGTGTGTGTGTGTTTTCATTCTCTTATTTGAATTATGCACTCTATTACATATCTGCATTTAACATTGGTTTAAAACAATTTACTTTCATGTAGAACATTTTCTGACTTCTATCTACATTATTAACACATTTGGTGCATGTTTATTCATGTACAGTGTATTCTGGCAATATGGCTTAAAAAGAGAACAGAAGCGTTCTTTTTACTTTCTAAAAGTTCACTATTAAATGGCAAACAAAAAGATATCTAAATTTGTTTAAAACTTCCCCAGTACCATTAACATGAGAGCATATTCGTACGTCTTTCAGATAATACTGTTCATCCTAATTTCCTTGTTGCCAATAAAACTTTACCATAACTGTTCATAGACAACACACTGAAGAATTAAAGTTAATAGATGAATGGATCTTTCAACCAACTCAACAAAGCCAACATGCATGTATTTTTAAAAATGGATCTTCTTATGTAACCACTTAATTTATAGCTTCATTAAACAGTCCATTGATAGGATTGCAAATATATGGTTCTATTAATAGTCTATGTATTTGGTGTAAGGTTAGGCATTGGTTAAACAGTATTTGCTTTGCTGCTTTTTCTGGGAATTTTCTTATTTTCGCAAAAATAAATGAACTCCAAATACAACATTGACCTTACAGTATCTTTATAACTCCACAACTTAGCATTGTCCTATAATTTTTTTAACCTACATAATATCATTTAAAGCTACATTTTCAATAACAAAATATTCAGACTCTGCTTTCTATGACTTGTATGTTATCCTGAATATATTTGCCCCATGGTTTACAAAAAAGACAGTAAAAAAAAAAGCTTTACTTCCATGACTCAGCAATGGCAAACATATTTCTCCATGCCAGGTTCAAGCATTCATTATTATGAAAAATAATAATCTACATGCAGCTTTTAATATATTCATTCTACCAATTTTATTCTTAACACACACATCACTATTTACATAAGTTTATGTTTCAAAACACAAGTTTGTATGTTTTTATCATCAAAGGATAATTATAGAAATCGGGCAGTATTAATTTCTAACTTACTCTGGAAAGTGTTAATGGTAAATCAACTATCAAATGCCTGTGAAAGTGCAAGAGTTTATTTGTCGGCGCAATTGATATCAACACCAACTATTTGATGGCTTGAAGCCTACATTTCAAACTGAAGCTATAACAACACTTTAACTAACTCGACCAAGACAAGGGTGCATCTTAAAAAATGCAAAGTTTACAATTTTTAGATGATTTAGTCACCCACATCACCTAGAAGCATGACCCCTGCAAAATCTAAATATCTTACCTATGCTTAAAATAACTTCAAAATCTATGATAAGCAATTGTCAAAATACCTGTACTTACATTTATATTTGTAACACCAAGTCTCTTCAACATTTCTCTGGCCTGAAAATGAAAATAAAACTTAAATGTGTATATATACAGTATTCAAGAACAGACAAACATCATGTGAAAATTAAGTCTTCACTTGACCTCACACCCAGTCTGTCACTAAATGGTCTTCTAATCCAAAAGTTAACTTGTCTACAAAGTTACAAAATTATATGTTCATGAAAATCAAATAGAGAGAGACAAAAGCCTTTAAAACCAAAATCTACGTAACCGATCATTTTCAACTAAACCTAATCTTATTTCATGCTGTTTTCACGTCCTTATCCCTTGAATACAAAGTGTAATGGAGAAAATAGAACTTATGGCATTGTGAATTAAATTGCAAAAAAATCCAAGAATTATAGACTCATGTTACAGTAATTCAAAGTTCTGAATACTCAGTACAAGTCCAGAATAAATCCAAAATGGATGGCAATGATGTTTGTGGTAACCTATAAAGTGTTGATGTGTCTTTTAGTCTTTTGTTGAATCATAGTTATATAATTCCAGGTTTGAATTCACTATAAATTCCAGTAAATTATATCGCTATATAAGAATTTTATCAGAGCCATGTTGTATTTCCAGAGAAAAAAATCACCTGAATTCCAAAAATTTAAGAAATAAATTCAGTCAAAATTACTGGTCACAACATATATAATACAACTTTAGTGCACTATGACTTAAAGTACAAATTAAATAATCATCTCAGCTACAAGATTATATAATTCTCTACTTGACCTCAGGTCACAATGAGCATTTTCTATTTTAAAAAATACTTAATGGAAAATAATCTTTTATAATGATCTTAATGTTTACAAAATAAAAACCATAACCAGGAATACACTCAGAAATTTCCAAAACCTAGACCCAAGTAAACATATTTAATTCTTCTTTTTTTTAATAATCCTGATATTAAGCTCATAGACAGAGAATTATTTAATTATCTATTAGTTGTTTATAAAGAATAACATTTAAAAATTCAATTTTGGTCAAGCAGAAATTAAATCAGTTTTGGACATGGTCAAGTCCCACATACAATGGTATACATGTATTATAATAGCATGTATTAAAAAATAATTACAAAAACTAACAAAAAATTAAATTAATATACAAAAAATATACTGTCTCTTGATTTAACAGAGTAGCATACATACTTCCATCTGCAAGAATGGGAAGGAATTTAGTTGCATTCTGACATCTACTAAAAAGACTATCACTTGACAAAGTCTCTTGATCCTGCATATATTTTCATAATGAGCACTAAGTTCGACATTGTTCTCCTAAAGTACACATTGGGTGTATATTGTGATAAATGAACTCTTAATTTCAATTTAGTTTTAAACAGCCTCAATTGGAGTGTCAGGAACTCTAACTTTGGCAGTTTTCTGCACATACTGGCTGATAGTGTCATTCCAATATCCTGCTGCACACAAGTCTTTTGAGGTCCAAAACTGACATGGTATAACTTGTGACGTAACTGAAGAAATGAAGGATGGTAGAGTCAAGCATTCAATACACCCTGAGGGCATGAATGGATAGAAAAAGGCAGACAAAAGTGATTAAAACATATAATTTAGCATTTGTCTAGCTTGTTTTGAAACTGAAAGAAACACTTGTCCTGGACTGGTGCCTTGAAAAATGTTACTTTTCCATCTTTGTTTTAAGCTCACATAAATGTACCCCAAGTCACACCTCTACACACACAACGGAGATGTGTCCATCATCATAAAAGTTGATTATGCTTCTGAAAATATTGTCAGTACAATGCAAACAGTATCATCTGAAGAAAACCATAATATGAACATATATTATTAGCTTTATCCATCCCAACCCGAAGTTGCATTCACAAGATTATGTCATGCACTACATCAGACTACAACTCAAACAATGATACAGTAACAGCACATTATATGCCCACCACATATTAAATATTCCTCTATGAAGATAAATTAAATCTTCATGCAGAAACCACTGTTTTTATATCAGTTAATGACCTTGAATTTTGTCCATTTCACACTGAAATAAAAAAAAAGGCAAGTCATCTACAATGTTTCGGCCTGGTCTGTGATGTAGAACTAAAATTATTTCATGGAAACCATTTTTTATTCTTTCAGTCAGTGACCTTGACCATCTGATATTAAATTCAGTAGTCTTCCTCCTTACAGCGAGCCATCTACAATGTTTGATTGCTGTATGCCATGTTCTTATTGTTACTTTACAGAAACCAGTTGTTTAATTTTTTTAAGTCACTTTGACCATGACCTTTGATTTTTTGACAATAATAAAAAAAAAATGCTTCCCTACAGCAACTGTATACCATAAATGAGTTTGGTCACCAGAAATGGAGAACGAGTTATTATGTGGAAACCATTTTTGGTTCTTCAGTCACTGTCCATCTTGACTTTTATCCCGTTATCCAAAAATCATTAGGGTTCTTCCTTACCACAAGGGCAAACCATCCATAAAGGTATGTGGTAGAAAACTTCAGTTATTGTACAGAAACCATATTTCTTGTTTCATATGGCCTTTGACCTTTGACATTTTGGGTCTAAGTAGGCCAAGTGTTCTAAGGCACTAACCTTCATCAATCACAACCATTTCACCTGCCTTCATAAGCTCAAGTTTCTGGATCAGCCAATCTGGGTATGTGAAAAAGCTTACCAGTAGCTTCCTGCGGGCTGGTAATTCTTACCAGAGCTTTTAACTGATTACCATGTATCGCCTATCGTATGCTGAACATTGAAATTAAACCCACAACCTTTGATCATGAAATTGATAGGATCGTTTTTAACACCAAAATTTCAGAAAATGTTTGGTAAATGTTAATGATAGAGAACTTAAGGTTTTCAGTGCAAAAATGATTTGTTCCAGTCACAGTAACTAGCCTTGACCTTTTGAGCCATAAACTGATTGGCTTCTTCCTTACACCAAATGCGCAGGGTCTACTGGGATGTTTTAAAACCCATCTTTTAGAAATGCAGGCAAAATGGTAAGTGTGACTCAATTTAGTTTGACAAATGTCGATTTATTTCAATTGGGTGACCATCTGTTATATGAGGTTTTCAAGAATTTCAATGATGCCATTAAAATCCCATGATACATGTACCTCTATATGAGTTTAGATATTTATGTTGAAAAAACTTTGTTGGATATGTATACAAATTGCTTTGAGTGAAGCAGATCATTAGAATTATCTTTACAACTGTACTTGTGTTTGTGTGATTAGGATTTTTAACATAGCTTTAACAATTTTTCAGTCATATCACTATGTCTGCAGTGAGGCATATTATAGTGATATCTAGCACTGAGACATCATGCCACAGACATATAGCATTATGTCATACCCAGTCACATTATCCTGACACCAGGTCAACCACTAGTGCTAACACTAACCTCGTAATGCTGCGCGTTTAGCGAGGCAGCTGTTAGTACCATTTTTGTAAGTTTTTTGTATGACTCATCGAGATTCAAACTCACGGCCTTCCACTTCCAAGGTGGATGCTCTAACCACTAGGCCACAGTTAACAAGTAATTCACCAAAAACTGATTTTTCTTTTAACTCCTTGGTTTTGCAACCAAACCCTGATGACTTTTGCTATTACAAGTGATGAAAATTTGGTTTCACCAGTTAATGCCACCATGAGAAAGTGTAGGCAATTATCTTGATTCTGATCAATTTCTTCATACAAAATGTGAGTCAAATTGTTCCTGATTAATTCTGGACAAGGTTTCCTACAAATGATTGTTTGTTTGGTGTTTTCCCATGGGGCACTGACCAGTTATTATGTACTTTTGAGAGAAAACTTTGTCCTTTAAGAAAGTGATATATGTAAGTTGCAGTTGTTTGCATTTGAAACATGCACAGTTGAGAGAATGTTGTCATACCTCTATGCAATAGCCCTCAGAGGCCATATATTTTGTAAGGCAGCAAAACGTAAAAGTATTGATTTTCCTTTCTCACAATCACATAAACTAATGCTTTTATTGACAAAGTTACTGAAGCAAGGTGGGACTTGCTGACTGGTTAAAAAGGGCCTTTCTGACCGCACATCTTGCCTTAATTTGAGGTCAAAGTAGTGTCTTTCCTCTGCTCAACTATCAGGATTCTCTTTTATTTTGCTTTGCCAGTTCAAGCGAGCATATGTGGAAATACGGTCACGGTGCTGCTACTTGGATCAATGATGTTTGGCTACAGTTACTTATGTTTAATCATGCAGTGACACTTAGTGAGAATTTCCCTATGAATATTTACTGGGCACTGGTTATAACTGCCGCAACTATTCTAACCTTTCGAGGACCAAAACAAAATAGTATTTTGTAGCGAACTATTACTTTGTATCAATTTCAAAGATATTTTTCATCAATAAAACATAATTTGGTGACTCAGATGCTGTTAACTAAAGAATCAAGCACATTGTAAAACATCCTTATTGCATCTATTCCATCAACGTCTGTGTAAATAATGCAATTTTAAAACCATCTGCTAACAGTGTCCCACCCTTCTGATTCACTATACAGAATAATCATTCAATTACATTAACTTCAAGACCCGTGCCCATATGCAGGTGGTTGCCAAACCAAATTTGAATACATGTTGTGATGGAGCCATTGGCAACATATTAGACTACTGCCATCCTACATTGTATGTCTTTGTATGTTTAAGTGTATTCGTTTCATTTCTATGTTATTGCATTCTCAATATATTCAAGCAATCATACACTTTGTTGTGCCTTCTTCTTTTCCTTGCTTGTTGGATCCATTGCATTTGTCATCCATTTAACAGCAAAGTATGTCAGTGCAAACGACACACCTACTCCGAACAAGGTAGACAAAATTTTGGCTAGAAGCTGTCTTCTTTCAATTGCATTTGCCATTTCTGGTGTAATGCGAGGGGTAACTTCTTTTACTTCATCTGGTGTTAAATAAGACCGTAGAAATGAACTCAGATCACTCAACTTCGACATTATTATCGTGGAACTTGAAGCCGGTTGAGTAGTACTAGTAGAAGCAGCCATCTTGCCTAAAAAATAAAAATGATCATCAAAATGGAATATTTTTGGGGCCTTTCTTCCAATGATCAGAAAAACAAATTAATACTGCATGTTAAACTGTTCTAAGGTTACACTATCCTTAATTAAAAAGTAAAACGGGTTTTGCCACCGCAAGTTTATATCAATAAATTACATCCAGAAACTACTGCTCTTGTTTTTCAAGGGATTATTAAAAGATAGTGGAAAATATGCCAATTTTAAGAGTTTATGCAGAAAAATTTAGCACTGTTATCAGTCACTTTTGACGTTTGTTTCTTTCGCCAGAATTCAACGCTGAAAATTAAGAAAATGATAAACTGAAAATAAGGCAATGTCAAATGTTTCCTACAATTATCTTCGGATTACCTCTGCTATTTTTTTCAGCGAAAAAAACATGCTGTAGGGTTGACCTCGAAATTGCCAATGCGATCGGAATATTTTCGGCTACCATCGCATTTTGCATTGTTAGAAATAGTCGTCGTTTTACTTTATTGGACAGATTGATCGGTCCAGAACGGAGGTGATATGATAACAACTGATCGTACCGGAACGAAGGTCATTCCCGGAACGGACGGTGTAAGTCAGTATATAAGATAAGATAAGAATTCTTTATTTCAGACTACAAAGTCCATACCTTTACATTAAAATAAAAAAATTAAAAAAAATATTTTAAACACAAAAGTACATACATACATACCTACATACATACCTACATACATACATATATATATATATATATATATATATATATATATATATATATATATATATATATATATATATATATATATATATATATATACATATATATATATATATATATATATATATATAGATATATATATAGATAGATATATAGATAGATATATATATAGATATATATATATATATATATATATATATATATATATATATATATAAATACGGCAACATCTACAACTATTAACTGCGTCATGCATTATTAATAATAAAAAATAAATGACACATTTAAAGAGTAATCTGTTCCATCTACTAATAATATGAGACTTTATGTGAATGTCATAGTTCCAAAGAGATATATATATATATATGTATGTATGTATGTATGTATGTATGTATGTATGTATGTATGTATGTATGTATGTATGTATGTATGTATGTATGTATGTATGTGTGTGTGTGTGTGTGTGTGTGTGTGTGTGTGTGTGTGTATGTGTGTGTGTGTGTGTGTGTGTGTGTGTGTGTGTGTGTGTGTGTGTGTGTGTGCCAAATAGTTGGAAAATTTTTAAACAAAAATTAAATTAATCGTTATTTATTTGTCAAAACTATATGTATGTATGTATGTATGTATGTATGTATGTATGTATGTATGTATGTATGTATGTATGTATGTATGTATGTATGTGTGTGTGTGTGTGTGTGTGTGTGTGTGCCAAATAGTTGGAAAATTTTTAAACAAAAATTAAATTAATCGTTATTTATTTGTCAAAACTATATCACTAAATGTTATAGTAAATCTATAATATAATGTCGGCAAATACTTTGAGCACTTTCATACTTTCCCTTTTCACTCTGTGTATGTATTCTTACAATACACTATGTATTATGTGTGTCGAATCAAGTACGACCTAGTGACATCGTTACAGGAATTGTGCATTAACAAGGAAAAAAAGCAAATAATTCGTATCAAAATCACATAAATCATATTTTATTTTGATTTATTTTATTATTCAAATAAAAGCAAATAATAATTTGTGTGTGTAAACCGATATATATTGATATAACATGTAAATAAATGTGTATTTCGGTGTGTAATTCGATGTATTTCGTTTTTTTTAGCGTATTTCGGTGTTTTCCGGTCGTTTTCGATGGACATAGAAACACAATAGAAACACCGGAACGCACATCAGTTATGTCTTATATACCATAGTGTATATTGGTGGTCTATGTAAAATTCATATTTGTGATATTTAGTATTAGTTATATATTAAATTAATATGTACTTTCTTTTCTGCAGGTGATGCAACATTAAACTAAAAATAAACTGGAAACTGCGCATTTTGGCGACAGTTCGTACAGTAACAAAATTGCGTGTATTGCAATTTATACAGGAGTTTAATGCTTCATCTATTAATTTTTTTATACAAAAAAAAACAACAACATATAAATAATGATTTATTGAATTGATTCTTATCTTGTGGTTATTCATTATTACATTTGTCTTAAGTTCTGTGATGTCTGAGATTTGTGCAACGCAGCATGTCTAGTTTGAGTGAATAATGCGTGATAATGACACATCAAGCTTTATTGAGGATCCATTCATTGGAAAGCGCTGTGATTGCAGAGATTTGTATTTACGTCTCAATTGGGATTATTAAATCGTTGTGACGTATTATATAAAAATTATACATAAAACATGTAAAGTTAGTTTGAAATGCAGAATGTGATCGCTGATTATTTCAGAATACCGGCAACGCAATCTGTATAATCTGCAAACGTCTGACGTTTGCTATGAGTGGTTCACTGGAATCTTGGTGTTAATCTTCACTGACCATTGCTTCTATTTTGGCAGCTTTATGTTTTAGTAATATATGGAAATAATGCCATTGACAAAGAAGTGAATACATATGGGTGATACAAAAAAGCTGTCATAAAAAGAAAACTGCGTGTACTTTTTTCTCACGGAAATGATTTGCATGCCATTTTTGCATTTATCTTTATATTTAGATCATTAAAATAATTGTAAGCGTATAAAACTTGATAGTTACAATTCCATTAAATTGCTTATTTTCACGAAGCTCATTCATCCCGACATTATTAATAAATCCTTATTAATATGTATTTATTAGTAATAGATTCAGCATTAAACTTATGCAACAATATCTACTAGACACTATAGATAGTCAATGTTATTTCTTTCAAAAATGTCGCAAATTTCACAATTTTCAACTCTGATATATATGATATTACGTTCCGGTGATTCTATTACGTTCCGGCGTTTCGGTGTTTGTATGCATCAGTCGTTTTCGTATCATAAATGTCCTTTCCGTAAAACAAATTAACCTATACTCCAATTAGAGGCAATATTATCAAAACATGTAAATTATGACAATATCATGATTATAATTATAGCAAATACAAATGTTTCATTTTATTAAATATACAATAGTGCGGTGTCTGTAATTTTATGGATTTTAAAGACATGAAACTAATAAAATATTTCAACTTCTAAGCGGAAATAAATCACAAAAACCTAGAGTTTGTGTTCTACAACACATATAATAATATACAAATGATAAAAAAGAACAAAAAAAAAAAAAAACAAAAAAAAAAACAACCCACAATGAAATCAGAAAACAAAAAAGAACATGCTAAAAATATTTAATGTCTATAAGTTTGCTCTTGCAGTCGAAAAAGGTGAGTTTTAAGAGCACTCTTGAAACGGATCACTTTGTCTTCGCGTCTAACTTCAATGGGCAATTCGTTCCATTCCACGTTGCTAGGCCCAGGTATACAAAAGAACGTTGTCTATATGACGTCGTTTTCATAGTGGGAACAATGAGTATATGATTGTCAGAAGAGGAGTGTAAGATCTTGCTAGTGTGTACATATGGGTGAGGCAAAATAGATATGCTGGACTGGAGTCCTTCCTTGAATAAAGCAAAGAGAACAAAAATTTTGTGTTTGATTCTGGATAGAATTGATAGCAAGTGTAGGGTACAGAGCAGCTGGAAGGTGTGTTCTAATCGTGGTACTCTAAAGATGACCCGAGCAGCTGTGTTTTAATCTTTTTGATGATTCTACAGCAGATATTGAGACGAACCAGACAAAATTGAATTACAATAGTCCACTCTTGAACGTACTAATGAACACACAAGTGTTTTAGTGGCATCAACGGAAAGATATTTGCAAATGGAGCTGATGTGTCTCAGCTCAAAATATGCAGCCTTGCATATGTTCATGACAT
The DNA here is from genome assembly GCA_029339505.1 of Unio delphinus. Classification (NCBI taxonomy): domain Eukaryota; kingdom Metazoa; phylum Mollusca; class Bivalvia; order Unionida; family Unionidae; genus Unio; species Unio delphinus. The sequence goes on along the minus strand of JAQISU010000051.1, from coordinate 8,871,417 downwards.
TTTGGGGCAATGTGAGTGTATTGTCCAAAGTAACACTTAGGTTTCGTACGGTCTGTGTGAATTTAATGTTGGTGTTACTGATATTTATTATTTGAGGTACAGGAACTGAATGAGAACGTATTTGTGTTGTTATCAGAATGGCTGCACTTTTATTATCATTCATCTACAGCTTGTTACATGCCATCTATGATTTTACATCTGAAATGCGCCTCTCTACTTCTTGGATGGTAACATCATCTTTCGTTGGATGGCCGGTTTGTATATTTGGGTGTCATCAGCGTACAATTGGTGAGACACTGGGTGATGATCTGTGACACTTGAGAGCGGCTTGAGTGTATAAAATGACGAGAACAGATTTAAGAACAGACCCCTGTGGAAAACCACAACATAGATCAACTGGGTCGGAGTGTATTCCATTTGCAGATACAATTTGTGTCCTGTTGATTAAATATGACTTTAACCACAGAAAGGCTGTATTGTGTTTAAATCTCAAATACATGCTGGAGACGGTGAAGTAATATATCATGGTATATTGTGTCAAATGTTTCAGACAGATCAATGAGGGAGAGGACTGTAATCTTTTCGTTATCCAAAGCAGAGAGAATGTCATTAACTACGTTCAGAAGAGTAGTTTCAGTACTGTGGCAAGGGTGATATGCAGACTGTACATTGCAAAAAAGAGTGTTTGAATTCAGATGAGATACACTTGGGTTAGAATAACTTTTTCTAAGATATTTTTTTATATGAACGGGAGATTAGAAACTTGGCGTTAGCTCTTTAAATCCTTATGGAAGAGTGCTGGTTTCGTCAGCAGAGACTTACAATGGCAGTTTTGAAAAATGGTGGGATATCCCCGGATGAGAGAGATGTATTGATGATATCAGTTAGTGAAGGAAATATTGGCTCTAAACACTCAAGCAGCAGTGATGTTGGAATAGGATCAAGTTCACGTGACTTTGGTGCACACTTGAACGCGACTGTACATTCTAAATCCATAGAGATAGGTTCAACTGCTGCTAACGGTTGTTGCTGAAATTCGGTATCGCAACTGTATGGTGGCGACGAGTCAAATTAAACTGTGTAATTTAAATTATCTCTAATGGTTTGTACCGTGTCACAGAAGAAATTTGCAAACCGGCCCTGAAGGTCTACTGGAGAGAAAGTAGTTGAAAGTGGTATACATTTATTCCTTGGCACTAGTTTGTTAGTAATATCGAAGAGCTCTTTGCAGCTGAAACGTTCCGTGATGTTAGTACTATAGTGGGATGATTTGACTGCATGGACTATGTTTGTGACGTTCTTCATCGCGGCTTCATAGATTTGCATACGAATAGTGAGTCTGGTGGAAAGCCAAAGACTCTCCCCTTTAAGATGGTCTCTTTTAGCAGTGCGAAGCTGGTCCCCAACACTATTATACCACGGAAAACACTTTTTAATTGATACTCTGCACTTGATGGCTGTGTCATGTTTTTCAAGCAATGAACTCAGGCAGTTATTGAATTGTTCTGATGTAGGAGGTAAGCGCGTTGTTAGGTTTGCTTGAATGTCATGCGGAATTTTCATTTTATCATACGGAATTTTCTCTTATCTGCAGATAAAGGTGGCGGGTTACTAGGGATTGATGCGTCCAGGTGGCATAGATTTCAGAGGTGATCTGATGCAAGTTATTAGGATACCATGTTGGACCGTAAAATATTATCATCAGGTCTATGCAGTGCCGGTGCAGGGCATTTTGGTGCCCTTGGCGAGATCATATATCTAGCGCCCCCCCCCCCCCCTTCCCACTCACGCCCTCTCCCACCCGACCATCATGATTTGCCCCTTAGCCCAGCGCCCTAGGCGATTACCTGTTCGCCTAGCGGAAGCGCCGGCCCTGGGTCTATGACGAATCCAGTCTCAAATGTGAATATGTTTATGGATGAGTTGGTTCACCAGAGGCGTAGCTGGGGGGGGGGGGGGGCAGGGGGGTACATATGTCCCCGGGCGCCAAGGTACAGGGGAGCCAAAATGAGGCTTGCAACGTTACATTATAATAAGTAAACAAGGGTAATAGATCGGTCACAAAATCGCTGGGCGCCAATTGTATAGTTCGTACCCGGGCGCAAAATATCATCGCTACGCCTCTGTGGTTCACTGACTGTTTAAGGTTGAAAACGTGAATTTAACCTAGGAGTTTGGATGGGTATGGGTTTCCAGGACAGTCGAAGTCAAATTTGAAATCTACATGAATAATCAGGTTGCCTTCTATCGAATTTCCATACTCCATGAGATTCGGAAACTGCTCCAGAAAGAGAGATTCAGTCAGCTTGTTTTTTTTCTACTTTGACAGCGGTAGATGTTTTGTTTTGTTTTTATGGTTTAACGCCATTTTTCAGCACAATATAGGCTAAACATGGCGGCCAGTATTAATTGGTGGAGGAAGAACCTGGACAACCCATGGAATGAACCACCGACCCACGAGAAGCTACTGGCAAGTTTTCTCACATAACTACATTTGCCGAATCTTAGACTCGAACACGCGCAGACCGAGGTGAGATGGCAGTGGTCCGTAACGGACAGCACTTTAGACCACTCGGCCACTCGGGGCCCCCGAGAGCGGTAGATGCAGAAAAAATGGACTGACCTTTGTTTCATTGGGTAAAGGTTACGTTGCTTCCCTTTTTGAAGTAAGGTACTTCCAATTTATTTTAATTAATACAGAAGACCCACCCTGGCTCGTTTGTGTCAGAAATTGAAGTAGTGATAGAGAGATGCAAAGCTCTGAAACCCCAGTCAGCGGTGCCGACAGTTAAATTAATTAATACACAAAGTGAAATTTAAAATAACAAAATTTAATATAATTCAAACAGTAATCTTTCAAATACAATTCCTCTAATATCATATCCCTCAACCAAGTGACGGCCCAGTTCATCCTTTGAATTAATGTGTGAAATTTTCCCTTCATCTGTATGTTTCTTCTCTTTTCCTTTGTCTCCCTCCGTTCTCCCTTCACTTCTCCCTCTGTCCTTCATTCTCTCTTTTGTCTCCCAGAGACTCGGACCAACTGCTGGGGTAATTCCCTCTGGTCCCTAAAACTTCCTTCTCTTTTGTCTCCCAGATACCCTGACCACAGCACTGAATACTTCCCTCTGGTCCCTTAAACTTCTCTTTTGTCTCCCAGAGACTCGGACCACAACACAATACACATACTCCCTGCTAAGTGTACATGGTGTGTGTGTGTGTGTGTGTATATATATATATATATATATATATATATATATATATATATATATATATATATATATATATATGAAACAATATAATATAATCAATGCAGTCAGATGCATTTATGTACATTGCACTTCTACAAGTGTACAGAGATATGCACAACCATGCTCTGATATATTCATACACGTGATACTCCTACAAGTATACACAAATAAGCAAATTCCTATACTAATGTTGCACACCGCAACATTATACAAAGTTTATAAATGAATTCAACATTTGCAAATCTATATCAAATGAATACATGCATGAGGTTACTAGGAATTAATCCATTACAAATTACAATATTCTACACATCACATTGCTCATATCTCAAATATGCATGTATATCAAACACTACATATGAATCAAACTACAATGATAAATATATAGATATACTGCAATAATTAAAGTACACTTATTTTGCAGTAATATTTCACAACAATCGAGCAAATAATACCTAACCTGTTTCGAATCTCCCTTATTATTCCCAGAATAATAATCCCACCATTATGAATGGTCTTGTAGTATTTTGGTTCCCAAGATGATATATCTAAAGTTAATATTCTAATGTCTGGCACGCCTAAATCAATTCCGATTGGAGGTTGGTTCCTAATGATCAGATATCGACCCTCCTAACCTTCTGTCAAAGATGTGTACGATACAATTTGACAATCCCTTGTCCCAAACAAGAAATTGCCACTTACCTGTGACCAATGTTACATAACTGACTTTGGCACACAAAAAAAACGTGCGTCTCTAGTTTATGGCTGTCAATTAATGGACTAGACACCTCAGACATTTTGCCGGTGAGAAATTATTTCCTCAGGGTATAAAAGATCCATGCTAAAATCTGGTTTCTTCTATAACGTGACACAGTGTGTGTTTTTTGGACTAGTTAAAACTATGTGTGGCAGAAATTGAAGGTTGTGGTGTGTTTAAGATATCTTACCATGGAATTCTTTATAATGACAGCAATTCCACCTCCCCAACAGTGGCGGGGGAATGACTTTATGGAGTAACTGGTGGGTATTAGATCCGTGCACTTGGACTCATCACCTGATGTTTTTAGCCATGTTTCTGAAATGGAAAGGTCATCTGCTCTTGTCGCTTGCTGAGAAGAAACCTCGATAAGCTGTCAGAGAAACCAAACTGGACCTATCAAGGATTCGTCTTGGGTACTATTTTGTTTGACGGAGAGCATTGATGGGAGTTACATCTGGCATCAAACACTGAAATGGCGAAGATGTTGGACAGGTATGTAAGCTAATCATCCCAATGTCTACATATAAAGTTTTCTGCAATTGTCAATATTGTGTTCCTGTGTTTGAAAGCAGTTTTATTGTTACTATCATTGCATAAGGACTTGTTTGCTTTGTTAGATTCCCACTCAGGTATTGCATTGTGTGTATTATATATGTTGTGGTGGATTTGTATTTGTATAACAGTGTGCACATAAAGGTCATTTGTATGCATGTCCATTTGGCTACCTTCATGAGACAGGTTCTTTAAATTCCTTTAAGGAACTTAGATACAAGTGTTATAATATGTATAGTGGAACCTGTCTTTAAAGTCCACCCCTTCTGCCAAAATATAATGGTCTTTCATGAGAGGTGGTCTCTCATAACAGGTCATAACACTATACATGTATAATCAATAAATCTGTACATAGTGAACCTGGTCTCTCAAGACAGGTGGTCTGTCATAGCAGTGGTCTCTCAAGACAGGTTTTACTGTATACCCCATCTCTCCCTCACACACACACACCTTGGGTTGATATGACAAGCAGCACATTACTTGCATACAATCTTAATAACCTTATCCTGTAAAAATGTATAACAAATAATACATGTTTAATGTTGATCTGTAAATAAGGATATCTGGATTTGAATGTAGAACTGATCCTTTACAATTTTAATCTCATGCTTACAGTAGTAGTCTGGATGCTTAGATTTAATTTTACATCATGTAACTACTAGTACATTTATTTTAAAGATCTATATTGACTACAATTACATAATGACCTCTAGTCATGATAGGAGAGGATGTTGTAGTGCTTCCAGAATATATGGCTGGCAGTTTGTTATGTTATTAAACCAAGTTTTGAGTGGCAATCAAGTGAGGTTTATTGATGTGAATTTATTTTAGATTTATTATGTGTATTCTTACTAAAATTAAGTGTTTCAGTTCTTTAAAGTGTTAACACATATAACACAGAATAATATTTAAAATATAAATTATAATACAAATGAATACGTGATACATATTTTTAGATGTAAAGTTACAAAAAGTAGTGCAAAAGACGAACCCAAGCATACAGAACCGATGGCCAGTACATCTTCATGCTTCACATCAATACCTGGCCAAGCTGCTTTTGCAACATACAGAGAATAAAGACACCTTGAGTAACAGAAGTAATTGCTACTGAATCAGAAAGGTAAAACTTACAAATGTCTTGCAGATTATTTTGGGGGAGTCTTACAATCGCCATTCTATTGAAAACAATGATCTAGCAAATGCAATGCTGATAAAGGACATTATAACTGTGTTAGCAGGTTGAGTTCCCACTTGATACTTTTTGTAGTTTGAGTTAGAAACAAAAATACCTTGAATAACACTTTCTGATTAGAAGTGGGGTGGGGTACTTTGACAGTGCTACATGATGCATGGAAAAGATGCATCAATTGAACTGTCATTGGTTTGGTTAGGCAAACAAATTCCAGTATTCTGTTCTGGATAGCCTGATAATCACAGCTGAGTTTTTCCTTCAACGCAGTACTTAGAGGACCAGTGATTGTAATGTGATTGTAATATATATTTTGAAATTGTATCTACAAATCTCATATGCTTTCTTTATGCAGTTTTCCATTTATTGCTATGTCCCACATGCAGTTCTTGCTAACACCCTCTTCTTATCATCCACTTAGCTCATGATTGGACATATTTAATTTAAAAACAAAATACGGAGATAACAGTTTTTTTGGACACCAATGTAATTTACATAAAACTTTATTCATTAGGACTAGTAATGCAACGTATTTGGGATTTAATTCACAATACATTAAGTTATTTTTAAAATTTCATTTTTATTCTTAGGAATTAAATGATTTGTTGACTTTTATCAAACTTGTTGGTTTTCACTCTTTGCTGTTATAAAACATTTGGAATAGGAAAGTTTTCTCTGTTATCAAAATATAAATTATAATACAAATACAAAGTGCTCATCATGCACTTTTAACTTTATTTTATCTACCTTCTTTTCAAGGTAATGTGGAATATTGAAGGAACATTTATCCAAGCAAAACTGCTTGCTACATTAACTATTAGCCAAATCTACATTGCAACTTTCCCTCGATGATATCAATCAAGCTGCCTTGTAATCAATTTGGTTTCACCATGACAAAAGAGACCAGTTCTAGTGGCTTTAAATACTGCTGTGGCATTCTTTCAGAGTATCTGGAGGAGTGTCCTACATCATCACATCACCAATACACATGAGTGGATCCACTCACATGGCCAAGACATTTTTGGAGAATGAAGAGCAGACAAAACCTTGGCATCATCTCAAGAAGGATGTCAAAGCCCTGTACACTTTGGTACAGGTGTTCTTGGAGCAAAGGTTTCTAAGCAGAATGGAGAATTACTTAAATTTGAGGCATGTTGTTTTAGGAGTGTGACAATTGCATGGTATTTAAAAGAAAAATGGTAAGACCACTTTAAATGTTTTTATTCTCAACTTTAGAATAATTTATATTTACCATTTGAAGGTCTGAACATGTTAGCATTCATAAGATGTATGCACATGATACTTGTACAATGACTTTTCTTCTCAAGTCTTTCGTAAATTCAGGTATAATACATGCAAATCAGGTATAAACAATTCCATGACACTCTATCAATAGACATATCAGGTATAAACAATTCCATGACACTCTATCAATAAACACTTCAGTGTAGATTTTATGTATGCAACATTTACCAACAGTAAAGATTATTTAATAATTGTATTAGTCTGTTAGTAGATTACAAATGTCACATGTTACAAGATACATGTTTTTCATAATTGCAGAAGCACTGCTTAACTCAAAGTTTTTCATCAGCAGATCCTGATGTACTGTGCCAAGAGATTTTCATACACCCCTCCTGTGTACAGGATTAGGAATGAGCAAACTTCTTTGAATCACAATATCCATAGTGGCAGAGGTGTATTGTGAAACAACAAAGGAGGGATAAGTGTTTGTTTCACTACAGGAAATTTTAAAAATATATATATATATTAATTGTACATTATGATCCTTGTTTGGACATCAAGCCAATGGAATATTATTCACATGTACAAGTCATAAAAATTTTGTATTAGATGCTAGTCATTTTGCAACAATCAACATGCGATTTTTATATATGTTTGTGGTAAGGAATGAATATTTTCAAGCATCTAGATCTTGTAATTAGGTTGTAATCATTCTAATGGATATTTAGTTGACAAATGCATGTCTAATAATTATATCCAATGATATGTATATCACTTTCCCAGATGACTGACACACTTATTTAAGGATATACAGGGTTATTTCATCATGACATTTGGGTAAGATGCTTTCATCATGATGATTACTAGCTAATACCTGTTCATAAAAATATAAATAACATGTGCCAAACATCCCACATCAGGGAGTTTATACAGAAAGCCCTCATCTGTCAGTATGAGGGGAAGAGAACTAAGGAAGATGATCGCAGAAGTTGTAGAAACCTTGCACCTCAAGAACCACCATCAACTCTAGCTTTGGTGAAGGAGATCACTTGAGTTTAGTTATATAAAATATGAAAACGTTTTTGATATATGGAGGTGTCTGCTAAGGCCGGTTACACTTTATATTACGTGATGTAAATATCAGTAGTTGAAAATAAAATAATGTATAATGCTGTATCAGCAATTGATGAAAACTTTTTTTAATTTACTATTTATGACCTTGGCCACACTGTTTAATAGGCAGAAATAGACTGGTGTTAAATTGATCTGACTGAAAACATTATTGTTTAATGCAAAATTATGTGCAGTTACTAGAAAATAAAGAACGAGGCCAACTGTATTTATTTATATACAAACTCATACATACAAGAAAGCATTTAAGTTCATGCAAGCCTAGAGGAGATGAAAGCAGTGTATTATTTATCTGGATATTTGTCGCATATCTGCCAGAAACAGCAAGAGGGAATTATATGCCTTCCATGTTGCTGTAATATGAACTGTCTACAGGCAGCATTTCTGTTGGCGCTCATTAAGTCAACTTCATCGTTGAGGACAAGAAAATCATGTATGTACATCTTTGGCCAAAGCAAGTACAGCCTATCAAGGATTAGAACTTGAAATTCCTGATAAATTATTCCAATTTGTAATATGTGCATGTATTTCAAAAATGTAAGAAATATACACTAACAAATAATAGGAAATATTTATCTTTGATCAGCAAATTTCACTATAAAATACACATGGATCAAAACTGCACATAGTTTTTATTTTGACATGTGCACTAAAAGTTCCATTGCAACTAGAACTGATATTAAGTGTAGTTTATGTATAGATGGACAGCTCAACGATTTTGGCAACCATTTATAGAAGTCAGAGACTCTTGCATTGGGATCAAATAGGAATGGCTGATTGCAGATGAAGATAATATTTTATCCTTGTATCATCATCAGCTTAGATTTGTTTAGCATAGTGAGGTATCCACAATGAAACCAGGTAATCAAAAGAATCTACTCGATGAGTACCAGTTATAAATTAAATAAAAGTCCTTATAATTTGCATATGTATGCATATCTGTTTTTGGACAGCTAACAAATTTTAAAATACTTTCACAGTGGTTGCAAAGAAATGTCTCAAATTGTAAGCAGTCTCACTAAAAGTCTTGATACTTCTTATTTAATAAGCTTAGCATGTTAAGAATAATGCATTGAGAGACAATATACATTCTAAACAAAACTTGATATATTCATTACCGACAAAAGTGATATGCAAGTCTGTCTCTCACAACACATTTTCCTGGCCAGTAAATATATTTTAAATAATTCTTTATTTGGTTTGGGACTTTTATACTATTTGGTAGACACAGATCATAGGTGGGGCCAGGTATCATATACTGGAATAGTGATTGTACATATTTAGGTGCAATGTTATTGGATATCCTATACAGTAAGCTGACTTTAATGTCAACCAGATTTGGTCTTTAATAGGTAATATTTTTAATTTACCTGCTAAATTTTCCTTTCTTTCTTTCTGGATTGATATTTTCCTGAATGCTATTGTTTTAAATTGTGCTAGCTTTGCTATGTTTTTATCATTTGAATTACTCTTCACCATGTCACAGTAGTCTAACTAGGGTTGTATGTAACTGTTATACAAATATTTTCTGCACCTTTCAGGTAGAATATGTCTTATCTTATTGGAAAGCCATAAACTTGAATTAACTTTTTTACCAATATGTTTGACATGTTCAGTCCATGATAGGTTATTATTTGCCAAAACACCAAATATTCTATCATGACAATCCATTTGCAAATTTTTATCCTTCCATGTCAGTTATAGTTCATCACTACCAAGTTTTGTTCTTTTTTGCCTTGCTTAGATAAGTATTATTTTATAGGGCATTCTGTAAAGAATTTAGTTTATGTATTGTTTTTTGGATGTCTGACATTAAGTATTATATTATAGGGCATTCTGTAACGAATTTAGTTCATGTATTGTGTTTTGGATGTCTTACAATGTTGTGTCGTTTGCACAGAGATCTGTAGATGAAATTATATCCCTTAGTAAAAAGTGGTGGGCTATTAATAAATAATATCAGTAGTAATGGACCTTCATTTGAACCTTGTGGTACGCCATATCAAAGTGTTCCATGTTCAGACAGAATATTTTTTATATAAACATGTTGTGTTCTCTCACTTATATATGAAGAAAACCATCTAACTGTGCTTTCATCACACTGGTAAATTTTCCGTTTCTTCAAAACTATTTCATGATCCACCATATCATAAACTTTCCTGAAATCTACAAATAGAGATCCATGTATTCAACTCTGATCAAGTGCTTGATGTCATTTATCAGTTAGGGAGATCAAGGCAGTCTCACATGAATGTTTCTGTCTAAAGCCTGATTGATTAGGGTGTAACAGCAAGTGTTTCATTAAATATTACATGAACATGTCATGGACATATTTTTCAATTAATTTTGCCATGTTTTGGTAACTATTGAAATTGCCTGGTAGTTATCAGCATCATTCTTTAAACCAGATTTGTGCATAGGCACTAATTTTGCAGTTTTCCATAGTTTGATAACGGATGAGGTTGCAATATTTAAACTGATTATGAAAGTCATGCTATCTGAAGTAGCTGAGGCAGAAGTTTTGAGTGGTGGACTAATCAGATCAAGTCTAGCATTCCTGGTATCATGTTTATTGAGGCATATTTTAACAAAGCTTTTATGATAATGGTTGGATGGAGAAACATATCTACTTAGGGATTTTGCAGCGGTAGAACTTTTTCAGTTCATTAAATTTGTTTTCTATTAGTGATAATGTTAGTGAAAAAAAATCATTGAAAAAACATTTGCAATGTCAGTGTCATCAGTGACTTTGGTGTTATTTACCAGAATTGAGATCATTTCATGTCTGATCTTTATGTGTTACCCCAATGAGTTTGTGTTGCATTTTTATATTTTTTCTTTCTTTTTTTTCTCCATACTTTATATTGTGCATGTTTTCCAATAGCCTTCAATTGATCTCATGTCTTCATAGAATATTGGATATAAGTATTATATAATTTACGTTGGATTTCATACTTTACTTGATGTACTTTCAGTGGTGCATGCTAAGAGACTACATCCATAAATTAGTCAGTCCACACCCTCAGAGCTTCATCTTTGTCATCAACATTTTGGATTATATTCCATGGAAATTTGTATAGGTCATCTTAAATTGTTCTATACTTCAATTTTGAAAAGATCTGTAAGCAATAGTTTTGTGTGTATTTCTCCTATTTCTCTTGCATTTAACCTTTCTTGTCAAAAAAGGAGTATGGTGGTCACTAAGACCAAAAGTATACTTGTTCAAAGTTGTGTAAAACACCGCTGACTTGAATATTAGAGTCAAGCTACTTAGTACCAACATTTTTCAAAATGTATCAATACTTATTTTGCAAGATATAAATAAACAAAATCCCAATTTTTGTCTACTTTGAGTAACACATATCTGCTTGTATAGCCTTTAGTAATTGTTAACAAACATAGCTAAAGGGTATTTAGTGAGAGGACAGTGATGAAAACTTTATACTAGAACCTACTCAAGTTCTCTACTAAATCATTTTAAACTGTCTGAGAATGAAATGCACATTGAAGGGATAAAATATACTTTCCCCATGTATATTTACCCTTGGATGTAAGAAAACAGCAAAATGATGAAAGTTGAACACAAAATGCATTCAAATTTATTGTTCAATTTCGTTAAGATATTGATTAGTGAAGTGCAGCATTGTGGCCTGTATGATGTTATGGGAATTCTAATGATCTGTCTTAATTCATGCATTATTGATTACTAATAATATTTGTTAACTGACACTCTAAAGATTGCATAAGATATATTCAAACAGATAATTTGAGGTTAATTGTGTACAACTGATCTTAACATGGTTACATATCCCACATGAACAAATATCCACATATTTTAAAATGTTTGGGATCCAAAGTTCGCATTCAGTATATCATATAGGTTGACATCGTACCTATAGTGAATCTATAAGGCACATTTCTGGATGTGTGCACTAAAAAATATCCCAAAATGTTGTTTTCCTCATGAATATGCCTATGTATGGTAACATATTTCAATTTAGTACTTTGACAGAGTGCGGTATTGTAGTATCAGCTGATATCTGATTCCATTGAACCATTGAGCTTAATAATTGGTAACAAACACCCGTAAAAATACACTTTAAATGTTCAAACAGATCATTTGAATTATGTTTGCACATTTGATCATAACAAGTACATTGTATATGTCCCACATATGCAAATTTCCATTCTTGTTTACAAGTTTTGGGGATAAGAATTTCACATTTAGTTCATCATATAGGATGTATTGGTACCTGCATTTGATATGTATGGGCACATTTGGCTGTATTTTCTTGCAATATCCAAAATTATTATTTCCCTCACGAATAAGATTGTTTATAGTAATATATTTTATTTTACTACATTGTTGCTTGACTTTCCTGTATTCTGGTATGTACTAATGTTTGCACCAATGATCAAACCTCACCATCGCAACATTTCCTTAAATTTTAAGATGTAAAGTCTACCTGATTAGTTATTTAACCGGTAAATGACCAAATATGCTTCTAGAAACCTCATATATGTTTACGATGAATTTATTACTATTATTAATTTATTACTTCACATTTCTGAGTGTCACTCTGTCAATTTCATATTTTTTTCCTATGCTTGCAGCCTGAATGTTATTTGGAAATCACTATATCATTTTAGCCTCATTCACATACATCTTACTGTTTTCTAGAATTGAGTGAAACATGTTATATCTACTCAGGTGTAGCCTGGTATTCAGAACAAAGTGTTAGAGTTGGATCAGCTTGGAAGCTATCCAGTAGTCTATTAGTGATAGCCAAGTTTCATAAGGACATATGCAGTGTACTGTCATAAGTAACCATGATTAGTTCAAATCACCTCACTAATATATAGCACCTCAAATACAACGGCTTAGGTCTTCATGAGAGCGATTAGCACCATTGTGCAGTATTAAGGTAAAGCCTTTCCTAGAAACTATTTTCCATCCCGTTGTTGCCTTTTGTAACTGTCGACATTGAAATGTAATGCAGTTTTGCTATAAAACATGGTAGTGGTCCCATCAGAGGTTTAAACCTGAGTGTGCTATTAGTTATGCAATTAACTGCCTAAATACCTGACACAAAAAAATATGGAACATAACACCTGTTGTTGCTTCTTTAGTGTGTACTCCTATATGCAATTGGATAGGCATACTGTAGTTTGTTGCCAAAATCACTATGAGTCGTGTTACTTCACTACCCCTGGGAAAAACGTTTTCAGTTATACAGACCCAAACTACCATTTGTTTTAAATACCATTGATTGGTCAACTTTTCTGTCTAAAATTTGTAAAACTGTGTTTTCAAACTTTTATGAAAATTTTTTTTTTCTTCAATAAAATGTAATTTATAAATTTAAATGTTTATTTAAATTTCCATGAAAATTTTAACTGATTAATATTTTGTAAACTTCAAACATATTTTCAGACAGGCATTATCTTGTAGTACAATTAGCTTTTTAATGCATTGAAAAAGTCCTATAATTAAGGAAGATATTGCAAATTTATCAAGAGCACTTGGACCAACATGTACACCCTGTGGAACATCAGCACTACACACATTCTGACAGTTGTCACATGTCTTGTTTGCAAGGAAATTCAAAAAGACTTCATGTATAAAGTTCAGATAGGTGTGGCTTGCAAATATAAAAGTTTTACTAAAATTTACCCCAAAAAGTTGGGCCTCTCAGGAATTGCATCACAATTATTATTTCCAGTTCAGTACCCACAAATGTAGTTCTAGTTTATTTTTAGAACATTTTTTTCCCTATTTTGTTGGTGTTAGAAGACTTGTATTGATGCATGTTTGGTAGGGATTTAAAGGTAATTGTTTATTCTTGAGAATATGAGCTCAGTGGATGTCTGTGTATTTTGGTGACAGTATACATTGAGTAATAAGGCCTTGGTGATGATCTGGAAGTGAAATCTGTGTTCTGTTTACATTATGTTCTATTTACAGTGCAGCCTCTCAAAAAAAATGGAGGTGAACCTTTGACAAGAACTTCATTGTATGTCCATTTATGCGTGTTATTCATTTGGGATCTGCCGGTCACTGCTGAGCAGGATTTTAATATGGAGATGATAGATTCTTTACTCTACATACGAATAATTCAGAGAGCTCTTATTTCATAATGAGTAACCTCTAGGTACTTGATATTACCCCAGAAATGCCTTTTACATAGTATTTAATCAAAATAGTACACTCATCAATTTGCTTACCATTAAATGTGGAAATAATATTAAGTTTTATTTCGCGAGTTGATGCCAAAATAATAAGAATAATATGTTTTTTATACTAATCATCTGACACTAACCACCAGTAAATTAAAGTAAGTAATGTTCTTTCTTTTTGATGAAATGGTTATCACGAGAGTGTACAGAGTCTAACATGCGACCATAGCCAATTCATTTATTACACGTTTCCTTTTAGCAGCTGTACCTGGAACCAACGTTACTTGTTGAAAGAAAACAAGAAATAGTACAGGTTAGACACCCATAATGCTATCAGAACAAATGACAAACATCTTTTTGTGACATTGAAATTTGTGCCCTATCCCAATCACGTGTCGTAACATGTAGAATACCGACATTCACATCAAGAATGATAACATGGGAACTAAGACAACTTCACGTATTTTATCTAACTATAGTTACCATCTTCACTAGTATATTTGAAATTCAGTGTGCTGTATTAATCAACAAAGTTCATATGATTCATTCTGTGCTGGATTCTGTTAGTTCACTCTGTAAATAAATCAGTTCAAAGGATGAAAATAAAGCTGTGAACAACTTCCAACTTTGAAGAGAATTATAAGAACGAAATGTTGCTATCTTATGGCAACTAGTCTATACATCAGTAGCACACATTGTGCTAGGGGCCCCGAGTGGACTAAAGCGCTCTCCATTACGGATCACTGCCATCTCACCTCTGCATGGGTTCGAGTCTAAAATTTGGCTAATGTAGTTATGTAAGAAAGCTTGCCAGTACCTTTTCGTGGATCGGTGGTTCTTTCTCCACCAATAATACTTGCCACCATGTATAGCATATTGTGCGCTGACAAATGGCGTTAAACCCTACACCAACAACAAAAACACATTGTGCAATACCATAATGTACAGTTTGCATCAGTTATGTGACACTAGTGTTAACTAGTATCCATGACAGTGTCTTTACAGCTTCATCAAACATCCAAAACCACTTTATTATCTCCATACACTTCTGTTTTCTTAACTGGAAATCAAAATTAAATTTTAAAGACTTTTCTCCACCTTATATTCATCTAAATACATCTATATATTCTGGTATTACCTTTTTACATTTAAGGCACTTCATTAAACATTATGAGATAACAAACCAAGTGTGAGTAATTAGGAAAAATATTGAAAGATAAATGAAGGAAATATAAGTAACACATTATTTTACTGAACTTGCCATGTAAAATTTCTGTATTTTTTTAAATATATGAAATGCCTCCCCTATCCTCATTCCATAACATAAGTCAGGGTCTGTGAATGTAAAGCATTATCTTTTGTGTCATCCTCAAACGAAACAACTCGACAGTTTGGTCATAAATCAGTATATCGTATGTCATTTATTGATACACTTTTAAAGTATGTGTGATGTACCAATAATTATTGGCAACATTATCATTCTGTATATTGCCTTAAAAGCTTGCAATTTCTTCATGGCTATCAGCAACTAGACTCAAAACGGCATACCTCTCTTGCACATATTTATTACAAGTGTAGCCTAATTAGGTCAATTTCTACCCAGTAAGTTAAGAGGAAATCGACATGCATTTGAAGAAATGGATGCACAGATGCTCAATTCTTACTGATTATAATCAGACCAACTGATTACAAATTAACAATTAATACAAGAACATGTTGCTAATATTTACATAATCTGCCATCTACAAATCATTGTGCCTTGTTGTCCCAAACAGACTGCTCTTGGCATATTTCAGAAGGTACATTATATCAACCAGATACTATTGGATTTTATTAAGTCTTACATTTATTATCATGCTTATCATAGTAACATAAATTGGTCTATTTGTATTACCGTAATTGGTTTATTATCAGCATCACTTTATTGGCTTCATCTTTTCACTATCTCTGGCAGTTTCCAGTTTATGATAATGTGATAATAAAAAGACAAAACAAATCAGCGTTTGAAACTGGCTTTTATTACATGTGAAAATTTCAATGAGTTCATAATCAATCTTTCTAACAGTCTTTCAGTGAAAATCAAGTCAGCATATAAAGATATTCATAAATAAACATACATAACATTAGACGAATACTAGTACATTAATCACTAGAAAATTATTTATTAACATTGACATAAAGTAGGCCAGGTCAATACCATTTTTTAGTACCAAGTAGAGTTCTCCCAGTGAAACCCTTATGGAGATACAGGCATCTTTTCACGAGATGGGATAAGAGGATTTTCAAGATCCTGATATTTTTTCGTTATTATAACAAACCACATCAGTATTGCCATTTGTTCCAAAAGAGTAGGGGAAAACAAAATCAAGATTAGATGGTGACCATATTGGATATCAGATTCATACCATTTTTCTCTTACATCTATTATGCATCACATGAGTAAACAAATCTTAAAATGCCCATCCATTCAGGATTAGGAGTGATATACATATTTTCAAGATATTCACTTTGTTAGTCATACATCTTGCCATGGGCATGTCCACCATGTTTTTGCCCAGAAAGTGCTAATATTATGTTTTGTTTCTGGTAAAAATCACAATGTTAATACAGCCATTGGTTCAAGAATAGATAAGATAACAAGAATATCTAGATAGACTATTTTGTGGCCATATTGATTGTAAGATCAGTACCATGTTCTTTAACTGGAGATTATACGAAGTCTTTCAGTGGAAATCCCATGTTTATATAACCATATGTTTTGAGGGAGTAATGATATCAATATTTCCTAGACGGCCACTGTGGTGGCTATATTGAATGTCCAATTAGCCCCATTATCGTCGAGACTGAACTAGATATTATAATAAGGCTGAACACTCTTTGTAAATATGACCAATCTTTAAGGATCAGAAGTGACAATAAGATCTTAATGATGACTTCAATGGCAGAAATACTGAAGGTCAAATTTGTACCATTTTAATTCAGTACCAATTAGATATCATATGAAGTATCTCAGTGTAAATTCTATGTTAATACATCCTGGACGAATACCGATAATATGATCTTAAGATCGTGGTGACCATGTGGTATAACGGTACCAATTGCGCAAGTCCAGATGGATGGAGCTTAAAGTGTAGGGTCCATTGCATTCAGAAATAAACAACAACACAAGCTATGATTGGTGGATTATGTGAGAGTTGTACTTTCTGTTAGGCTTAAAAAAAAAGTTTAGCCTCTTGGCAACATGTGAATTTATGCTAATTCCTATATAGATCATATTTTGTATTTTTTAAGATTTTTTGAAAATGTGATAAACATGACTGAAAATAGGTATGTTGTGACTAGATAACTCATACCCCTGTCTAGTTCCAGCAGAGTTATCTATCTTAAATGCAATGGAGTACCGGATTCTATCATTGTCAAATTGACAATCTAACATTGTTTTCTATGACAGTGTGTGACATGCATGCTGGTGTAGGATATAAAGTATATTTATTTCACAAAACATTAGCATTGAGGTCTATGGAAAAACAATTGGTACCGTGATACCTACATCAAAGGAGAGTCTCACATTGTATCCATAGAAACGCATACATGTGGGCAGCATTTATGAACATTACTATTTGATGTAGGAAAAAACAAATGGATGCTGAATTTTTTTTCAAATATTGACAGTCTTTTAAGAATAACATGTCTGAAATCTTCAGAAAATAACACAAGTTAGCTTTGGAATGGGGCTTTTGGAACTATATCTATAATATATATAGACTGATGGCTTTGTGCCTGTCTAGTGAGTTCCAAGATTAGCATACAGGCAAAAAAATAAGTTATGTAAAGTTAATATAGTTAATTTCAGCCAAATATTGACTATTTTATGCACAAAAGATGAAAAATAATGGATAAAAAACAACTTTGTTGTTCTTGCAAAGCATGTCATTGACCAGGATAGAGGACACTCCTGGTCCACTTGTAGATAGTTCACTTGTATCATAAAGAATATTCTGGTATGAGTATTTTAGGTAATTTAATTTATTAAAGATATGGTATTCCTTCCTATTTTGATTTTAATTGTCCTGCTCTAATTGTCCATTTTTTTTGGTAAACTTTTGTACCTTGAAATTGAAAATGCTATTCCTTAGTTAGATAATCATTTTTGAGGTCTCCACTACATATAGAAGCCTGGAATTTAGGTTCTCACTTTATCAGTAATGCATTTTTGGATAATTTAATTGCATTGAAGTTAATACATGTGTTCTTGGACTCATCTATATTACATGGATAATATATTGGAGGAAATAAAAAGACCACACCTTATGTATATCATTCAGTTATCTCCCTTACACCAGACATAACATTTCAAGAAATAAAACCCCACATTTTAAATTATTGTGTAAGAAAATAAAGAGAAAATTTGTGAAGTATCATATTAGCCCTTGGTCTTGATGCAAATTAAACTAGAAGTACTTTAATAATTTCTCCCAGTAAAGTTTACAAGTTTGAAAACTGATCAAACATGCTTTGTTTGGTTTTGGTATTTTTTCTGCCTAACTGATGCCCATTATTGTTAATTTCATATGTAGAAGAAATATGAATTACATGCATCTATATTATCTACATTATATTAGCTGGGAATGAACACCATTTCACCTGAAATTTGGTGCTTGTAAGGGATGTTATAGCACAGGTGCCATTTTTATTGTCCCTGCACCTATGGTCCACTGCCTCCAAATATTGTCCAAGGTAATGTCATCAACCTCTCGCTTCTCATTTTTCTCATTGCTGCTTTTGTCTCCTTTAATTCCATTATCATTAGCTACATCTCCCATTTAGATACACACTTTCCTCCTGTTTTTAAATCCATTGGACTCACTATACTCATTATTAAACTTGAGCCTTTTTCTGTATTTTAGTCCCCGTTTTCACCCCCAAATCCAACATAACCACTTAGAAAGCTGTTATCCACTTTATTTGGTTTCAGATTGGCTTATTACATCAATTGTATTCACTACACAAAGGAGGGAAGCTTTCTATTTGTATGACAAAGAGGCTGGATAGCTTGACCTTTGTGTGAGGACTGGGGGTTACTGACCTCATTCATATGCTGACAGTGTAAAGTGTTCAAAGCTAAAACTTTATAATTAGATTGGGCCATGTCCATCTGTCCCTTTTGTTACTTTTTGTGTTCATGAAACAAATATAAGTCCTTTATTTTAGATCAAAAGGAGCAGCAGAGAGGGTGAACAGACCACGTTTTCAAGCAAAAATAAGGCTTCCAGATCACGTTTTCGAACAAAATATGGCCTATAGATAACGTTTTCGAACAAAATATCAGGTTTCCAACAAATCTCATTTAACCAAAAAAAAAAGTCTCCATTTTTGCAAAAACGGAGATTTTACGATTTTTTAATCAATTTTGCTCGCAACGATGTGGTCATCCACCCTCTCTGCTGCTAAAGTTTTCAGTTCTGGGTTAATAATTCTTTTACGATTTTAACCGAATATTTGATCAAGTCCGATACGATATCGTGTCCGAGGATCATGTAGATTTATTGTTGCGAATCCGTGCGGAGTCGACTGAGCATGACTAAAGAAATCTCGAAATTGATTGAAGTCCATATCAGAGCACCATGTCTGCCAAATATTTCTAAGAGTATGAGTATCAACTCCGTTGAATTCAGAAAGAATATTGCAGTTTTCTCTGATGACTTTTGGAACCTGAGTGTAGCGTTGAGTGACATATATCACGTCAGTGTTTTTGTGACGCCCACGGGAAAATATTCTAGCAGGATTTTTTTGTTTATCCAACATTATATCGTCGTATACGACTAAATTGTTAATATCTCCATCAATATCATCAATACTCGGTGCTTCATCGATATCGGTTATAAAATCAATGGCGTTCTCACCCTTAATTTCTGATGCATTCTCGTTAAAATCCTTTAACACTTCATAACATCGTTGATCATCTACGCTAGGGGCAATTAAATACAACTTATCCCACTTCATCCATCTCATTATTAAATTGAGCAACAATTGCGTTTTACCGGATCCAGATGGCCCGATTATAATCATCCGGATAGAGTTTGGTAGCGCTGCATGATGCTTAATTGGTTCTCTTGTTTTAGTCGCTGAAAAATCAATTATATCCATATTTCTATACATAAATTATGGATCTATATTGTGTGAAGTGTAAAACGCGTACTGGCACAGATGATGTGACGACGGTTACAACTAAAAATAACCGATCAGCGCTTTCTGGTAAATGCGTGCAATGTGGTACAAAGAAATTTAGATTTGTGTCTATGAGATCTGATTTAAAAAAAAACGAGGAGGTGATATCGCAGCCAAATTGGCAAAGCTCCCTGGAACCCCATGGGCAAAGTACCCCGGAGAAAAGCACCTCCCAGGATATAGCTACTGTGGACCGGGAACCAGACTTGATATCAGACTCAATGATCAAAATCAACCCAACCCCGGTGAAGAACCAATAAACGCCATTGATAAGGCCTGTCACCTTCATGATGTTGCTTATAAAAGCAGCAATCTGCAAAACAGGCATCTCGCGGATGTGAAATTAATTCATGCGTTAAATGCTATTCCTGATAAATCCTTCAAAGAAAAATTGTCTTCATTTTTGATAAAATCTGCTATGAAAAGTAAATTGATGTTAGGTGCTGGTAATTAATAATATGGAATCAATTTATTATTCCCCAAGAGGATACTGGAGGGGTAAATCAGCAGTCCATAAACTCGCTAGTGCTGCAAAAGTGAAAAAAAAAAACACTGCGGCTAATTGGTTATCCAAACAGGCACTATGGCAAATTTATCTACCACCGCCTAAACAAATTCAATTCTCGCATTTTGATGTGACCGCTCCTAATGAAGTTCATCAGGCTGATATATTATTTCTGCCACATGATCGTGGTTACAAATACGCGCTAACCGTAGTTGATATTGCAAGTCGATACAAAGAAGCAGAACCATTAAAAACAAAATCAGCCACTGAAGTCGCTTCTGCATTTGAGAGGATTTATCGACGAGGTCCTCTGCACTGGCCAAATCTATTGAAGGTTGATCCTGGCAAGGAATTTCAGGGTGCAGTGTTATCTACAATGAAACATCATAATGTCACCATACGACGAGGGCATACTGCGCTACATCGCGATCAGGCCATTGTAGAACGATTTAATCGGACGATTGCTGAGCGGTTATTTGGATATCAATACGCAAAAGAATTCATTCAAGAAAAGCGATCCCGTGAATGGGTTAAAAGATTACCATCTGTGATTACTGCACTGAATAACGAGATTACTAGAACAATCAACATGAAACCTATCAACGCGATTAAAAAGAAGTCAATACCCGTACAACCACAAAAAGATTTCAAAGAACCAATTCTTGGTAGTAATGTCATTGTGAGGTACTTATACGAACCAGGAGAGCTTGAAGGGGGTAGAAAAAGGGCTACTGATCCTATTTGGAGCGTCACTACGCATAAGATATCTAGTATAACACGATCAACTGGTAGACCTCCAGTCTATAAACTGGATTCAACTGCCCCTCAGCGGGGTTTTACTCGACAACAACTACAAGTGATTCCCGAGGATACTCAATTGCCACCGCATGGTCTTAACTAGCACCGTTGCGTCTATTGCACTCAAGACAAGTCAACATCACATTATTTCTGACATGACCGAGATTGTTATTTTTTCTGTCTACGGTGAATTGGCGAGGATCCTTATCCGAATACTGCCAACTCATTATACAATTGCAACTCGCGCAGTGATTATTCTGTTGTTTCTTCAAAGTGATTATTAATTCAGCATCAATATCAAATTCTCGTTGTTTTTTTATGTCCTGTTGTTTGTAACCGGAGAGTTTTTTTATTAATGATGCTAACATCAATATCACTTATTGTTGTGTCATTATCATCGGAAACAACTCTTCGAAGTTGATTTATGTTTCGTACTCTGGATACTGCGAGATAGACTAAATTTGACCATTCGATGTGATTATCCACCATCCAAACAATTGTATTCGATATAGTCAATCCCTGTGAAGAGTGTATTGTTGCTGCGTATCCTAGCGTCCACGGGGATTTATTAGCACGCAATGCATCTTCAACGACATTGATATCAACCAGCACAATATCATTTAATACGAGAATTTGTTTTTTCACTCTGTCCTGGAATATCAACTTCAATATTCTGTTTTCGTGTATCCGATGGCCTATAACAAAGGGGTACTGGAAGCGTTGCAAATTTTTCTTTATGCAATTCAAATAACTTCATCTGAAGTGTATCCCTGACTATTTTTCTACTTGCAATGATCAAATCGTTTGGTCTCCACGCTTCCCAGAAATCATTCATTGGGGTTTCTGAAATCACTTCACGCGCTATTTCGCATTGGATTCTATCCGGTTGTAATCTAATTAGCGCTTTGAACTCGCGTAATCGTTCATCAAGTGATCTATAATCAGTGGTGATTTCTTCATAGTAGTCTACAAAACCCTTTAGCCATTCATGTGGAGATGCACCGACAAATGGTGGTGGTTGGCCGTGATCCCCGCACATGACGACTTTTGTGTTTTTGGTTAACAACCACTCAAGAAATGTTTTTAATACATCTAATGACACTGTGCATATTTCATCCCAAATTATGATTTCAGGAATGAATTTATCACCCATACGCTCAGGAGTCCATTTGTCACTTTTCCATCGAAAAAAACTGTGATAAGTGCAAGCATTTACCCCTCGTTGTATCATCTCTCTGGCGAGTCTGTGAGTCGGTGTTAGCACAATCATGTTAGAAACGCTAGCGTTTCCACGACGAAATAATTCAATTGCACGAGTTGTCTTTCCTGACCCACCACAATCGTTTAAATAAACTGTCTTATATCTACATACTGGATCAGATACCGGTGGTGCATTAGAAAATTCTGATTGAATTTCAATACGGTTACAACAAAGATATTTATCATCCATGGCAACGTCTGCGGATTCACAATACTCATGTAGCATCTCCTTTTTAAATCGCCAACGCCCCCAATTTTCTTCGGGATCTGTGAATGCCGCTACAGCTGATTTGTACTTATTGTGTATATACATCGAATCAGTGGCCACTCTAACCGCGGTATTAGGAAATCTATTTATCATCGAAAATAGATTAAAAGAAGCATAGGCTAACATTGAACTTCTCAAATGTGTGTACTGGGAATTATATCCATCACAGTAGGTAACAACCGTACCTAATTTCTCACCATTGGATAGAAAAGCATCCTTACGGGATACAAGTTTTCCCTGTTTCATTAAATCCGCTACAATAAAATCGTATTCAGCGACATCTATGATCAACCGCGAAGAGTATTTTGCGTTGTCGTATCGTCCACCCTGGGTAAATTTACCGATTATTCTTCTTCCGAGATCTTTTGCTTGTTCTTTTTTAATTTCAAATAACTTTTTAGACCAATTTATGATTTCTTCTTCACTGAAATCTGGAAACTGTTTTCGTAGTTCGTTGATTATTCTATCTAGATCGGGTTGTGGTAGCCAAACTTCTTTCTGAGCTCGATAGCATATAATAGCCTCGGAAACAATCAACGATATTAGCATACCACAATCAATCATATATCTCAATAGCACTATTGGCATCCAGTGTTTTTCAGATAGGTGTCTACCGAGCCAAACATAACTACACGGATGTAACCCTGTAGCTAATTCAAATGATATCACACGAGCGAATCCGGTTAAATCAAAATCAGGCAATGGTCCATTAATCGCAACACGATTCATTTCATGCGTGGGGTGTCCAAATCGTTTGAAGTACTCAGCGCATTCCCCATATCCGAGAAAACGTCCGGGATAACACGCGGCTATATCAATTGAAATCAAACCATCACGTGAGTATTTCGTATTCCACAGTCCTCCATGACCAAATTCGACGCAACTCAATTTAACATCCTCGAGAAAATCACTTCGTGTTGGACGCCATGAGTTTTTTTCTCTTGCGAAGTGAGCTACCACTGATGGAATAGTAAAACTATCCGTGAGTAGTTTTTCATGGGAATTCTCCGGTGAAAAATCACTAGCGATTTTTCTCATTCTGTTATCTAATTCTTCAATGCGATATAATTCGCCATTCGGTCTTACAAATTGATCAAATCCTATTTCGGGATCTTCATCACTTCTAAGTAACCACACTGACACAGGATCATCTTTACACAACGCATGAATAGCATCGAATAATCTCTCTTCATAGAAAACATCCCCGGAAAATTCCTTGGGGATATATCTCACGGTTCGTTCTCGTGGAAATATTGTTACCGCAGGTGTCCACGCGTGTTTGTTATGATCAATAATCTGTATTGGGGCTCCTCGCGATTGATATTTCGGTTCGTATAATACTTCTCCGGTTATTGTTGTTACTGATATTGGGAATTTTAATGATGCTTCTAATTTAGCTATATCAGAAATCTTTGCACCATGCTGTTTCACTGTCAGTTCCCACTCGGTTATTTTCCTACGTCACAGATCAGTTAGTTTATTTCCTCGGGACGCATTTGTGAAGTGTTCTATTATTCGTTCTGCTACACAATTCAGTGAACTAGAATATTTCATAGGAGCTAGTTTTGCGATATCGGGTTTATCATTTAACGGATATATCCCATAAACCATTGCTGTTACGGGATAAGATCTTTCGTAGTATGGCTTATCGATTCCGGTTAGAATTCCTGGTTTGGAATCTCTACTCACAATGACAGCTTTTTTATTCTTGAGAATTGGTTCAAATTTATCCCTAATAATCCATTTGCCATCGACTTCGATAATGAATTTGATTCGGAAAAAATGCCGTTTTCCCCAACACGTGAAATTATCACTGCTGCTTTTTCATCATTCATGGTAGCATCAACAACGCCATCAATTCGAAATGTTGACCAACAATAAGATGCTCCATCACGCTTGAATTCATTAAAACAGTCTCTGATTTTACTAATCATGGCTTTATCAAGAATTGTATTCTTTGGTGTATTAGAAACTATATCGAGATTGAATTGAGCATCTTTCCAGGGGTAATCTCTCTTGGACGTTTTTTTTGGTTTATCGAGATTAAATTTAGGATTGATTTTCAATAATCTCTTAAACTCTTTCATGTTTCCGTCTCTTTGACGTTTGAGATTAAATCTAGGATTGATTTTGTTACGTTTTTTTGGTTTATCGAGATTAAATCTAGGATTGATTTTTAATAATCTCTTAAACTCTTTCATGTTTCCGTCTATTGGACGTTTTTTTGGTTTATCGAGATTAAATCTAGGATTGATTTTTAATAATCTCTAAAACTCTTTCATGTTTCCGTCTATTGGACGTTTTTTTGGGTTTATCGAGATTAAATCTAGGATTGATTTTTAATAATCTCTTAAACTCTTTCATGTTTCCGTCTATTGGACGTTTTTTGGGTCTATCGAGATTAAATCTAGGATTGATTTTTAATAATCTCTTAAACTCCTTATCAGCATTTTTCGAAGGCGTTTTCCTTAATTCCCTCATGCTATAATTAAAACAAGCATTTAAATGAAAGATTTTTATATAATGAATCACTGCAAGTGGCTTATGATTGGATCAGTAACCCCGTGTAACAAATCATGCAGAAATGAGTTTTGTGGGTATCATATGCAAAGCTATCGTCGTGGAAGACTTGGTCCGTTACCTTGTATTCTATGTGGAGTTGGGGTCAGGGGAAAATCTCAGTTGTGTCTAAATTGCGGTGGTAAGCGATACAGGGAATTGAAGCGTTATTATGATAAAAGAATAAAAAATGGACAATCAATCAGAAATTATGACCCTTACGCTGACAAAGTCAGTATTCTTGACGCTGATAAAGTCAGTATTCTTGACGCTGACAAAGTCAGTATCAAGGATAAAATCATAAGAACTCCTCAAGACTACATCGAAAGATTTATCATTAAACCAAATGATGAATTAGACAAACAATAGTATTATGTATACGAATGAACCAAGAATTCAGACAACACCCTGTGATCACAAATTATGAAGCATCCAGTGATGGTGTTGTAAGAAACCGCAGACTGAAGAAACCAGTTGGTGTTGTGAATAATCAAGGATACTTGGTGTTTGGTGCTGGAAAGAAAACTTATCTCAATCATCGTTTCGCATTTGAGTGTTTTTATGGATTGATCGAGGATGATTTTGTTATTGATCATATCGATTCTAATCCGAAAAACAATTCTTTATCAAATCTGCAAGCTATCACACAAAGTGAGAATTTGAAAAGAGGAGAGACTGGAAAATGCTCAAAAAAAGCGAGACCAGTAAAATCTTTGAATACGATAACTAACGAAGAAAAAATATTTCAATCAATGAATGAAGCCGGTAGGCACTTCGATATTTGTAGAGCCTCAGTACGATATGTTGCAGAAGGGATTTGTCGATCGGCTATTTCAAAAAGGACGGGACAAAAAGTTCAATTTAGCTACGTCTAATGCGTCATATTTTTCATTTAGAAATATATCATTATTATAGAATAATGAATTCTGAAAACATGAATAGCATTTTATCCGAGATTTCAAAATTGAAAAGTTGGGATATTGAACTATCAGATGGGTTAAATCCTGATCAAATCATGTCTGATTTTCAGGATATAGAATACGGAGTTAACAACAATAAATATATGCTACCAAAGAAGTATGCGCTCATCAAAAGAATTCAGAATTCTATTCGGGACTCTCTCGCATTCTCCAGTGACGTAAGTGTGTTCGCTCCGTTGTATACCATCGTAGAACGAATACGAAAAGAATTGGGGTACGAATACGAATTGAAAAAGGAGGTTAATTCTAAAGTTAGAAACCTACGGGCGTTAATTCAAGAAAATGAACAATTTTGACCGACCATTTATCATTATTTGATTGACCGACTATTTATCATTATTTGATTGCCCGACCATTAATCATTTTTTTTAGCCGACCCTCAAGGGATGTCAAAAATCGATGGTGTTAGGTCGGGATTGAAAAATTGTTTTGCAATTGAAAAATTGTTTCTGATTTTAAATAATGGTCAATGAAGCATTAACAACCCGATTGACTCGTGAACGACTGGATGCAATTAAGAGATTTGTACCAATTCGTGACTCTGTACGGAATAAACTACAACAACAACAGAGTCTTCAGACTGATTTTGCTGCAGGATCTGAAGAATTGTTTAAACCAGTAACCACAGCAACGAAGGAGATAGAGCGTGCTATACTGGGAGATGATCCTGACGGTAAAAGAAAAGAAGAGGGTCTTATTCCTGTGTTAGAAAAAATAGCAAAAAGAACTAAACAAACAAAAAAATCCTTGCAATCACTTCCTCAGGATATATCAACCGCTTCAGAACGAAAATTTAAAGGATTTCAGGAAGAACTAGTTAGTGGACTACCTAAATCAATTATATTTACCGAGAGCGCTAAACAACAAATTCTCAACGAGGATATAGACAATTTAGGTGAATTCGCTGCTAACAGCTATGATTCACAAGAGAAGTTTTTCACGGACAATTATTCGGATTATAGAATGTCACATAATGAATGGGCTGATATAGTGTATGAAATAAATACTGGGAGTTTAGATAGAAGGATGAAGGAATACAGAGACTTCAAAAGAAAATTTCAACTCCAAATAAGACGGCCATACGATGAGAAGAAATTTTCGGGGAGTGGTCTAGTTGGAAACGCTAGCGTTTCATGTCCTGGTAGTGTTCTCAGTGATATATCACGATTAGAGGTTCTTGTAGGAGGGTTCCGAGCCGGAAATAACTCACCGGAAATAATTAATGAAGCAGCTGATATCTGTAGACGATTATTTCAGGGTGGTATCATGGATATCAGCACATATCGAGATTTCATTGGCGAGTTAGTGGAAAGTGGGTATCATAGTGACTGAATTGAAAAGTCAATTGAAAAATTGTTTCTGATTTCAAATAATGATCATACACTACAATCATGATAAACCAACCCCCGTCTACGTAGTTAATTCACGGTTTCCGGTTTATAGAGCATACTACGGAGATGGTTTAGGCAATACCATTGCAGGGTTATTTGCGAGAATGGCTCCAAAAGTGATGCCGTTAGCTAAACAACTAGGAATGAAAGCAATTGAAGTTATTCGTGATAAGGGTATTGATGCTGTTGGAGATCTTGCTGGAAAAGCGTTTTCAACTGCGAAGAATAAAATAACATCATTAGTGAGACGAAAAAAGAAACCGGTACCATTGCCATCTACAGCGGAAATGCCTGCAAGTGTTAGTAGAATTATAAATAACGCAGTAGATGAAAAATTAGCGTCGATGGCTTTAACCCCCGACCAAAGCAATATTGCAAATATGATAGCAGGAAGTGGCTTTAAAAAACTACGACGATGAAAATGGAAAAATCGTTTACGATTTCACTATTTAGACTCTGATAAATAGAATAAAATGTTCAAACAGTCACGTGATCCAGCATTTGATATAGACGCCCCAGTTGGCAAGGATGATTCTGTTCGCGATTATCAATATTACGCCTATCATGCCATAGACTCAAATAGTCGAGCAAGAATTGATCTTCAAGTCCATGATACCAGTAAATACTTTTTACCCTGTGAAGCGTTTATCGAAATCGAAGGAGAACTTGTAACAGCTGATGATACTCCTGCTGTACCAGCACCGTATCCAGCTGGTACTCAAGTCGGGTTTGTCAATAATGGTATCATGGCGCTATTTGAGAGTGCTAGATATCTCATTGATGGAAAAGAAATCGAGTCGATAGATCGCGATATTGATGTGGCTACAACAATAATCGGGTTAGCGAGATATTCCGATGATTATACAAGATCAGCAGGACCCTCTATGATGTTCGCAAAAGATGTTACAAATAACGCTGGAGGAAATCAATTTGTTGTAAGACGACCAAAAAAAACGTGATAATAGTGATGCTGATGTCGAGAATATGATTATAAACAACGATGCTAATTTCAATCTAGGAGCTGCAACACGAAACTCAATGTTGCAAGGAGCGCGTTAATCATTTTCATGCGCGATTCCACTGCATCACATATTTGGATTCTGTAGAAACGTTAGAAAAGTTATCTACGGGGCGAAGCATACAGTATCGCTTGTACGAAAAAGTGATGATAACGACGCAATCTGGAGGATTCCAGCAGATGCTGCAAATCCCAATGCTGATGCCGGTAAAGTCAATTTAACAAAAATATCATTGTGGATGCCAGTGTTGACTCCAGCAATTACCGCAGTAGAACGATTACTATCATTTATGGACCAAGGAGGAAAATCATTACTAAGTTGGCTAACCGTGAGTACAGATGTTAAACAATCAAATACCAACGGGTTATTCACTTGGAACCTAGCATCAAAACAAGGCGTTTCTGCGCCACGTCATATATTTATTGCGTTACAGGATAACACACGAGTTGGCAATCAACTCTCCAGTCATATGATATTTAATCAATTAGGTGTGAAAGACGTCTCACTGAGAATAAACGGCCAGCAGGAACCATCCGAGGATATACAACTTAATTACACCGAAAATCATATTGCACGAGTTTATCATCGTCTGTTGTCATTTATGGCACGCGACCAAAATGTCGATACTGGTTTGCAAATATCACAATATGATTTTAAGAATCTGTATCTGATCTATTACTTTTCGCTGGAACATCTCGATTTAACAAGACAATCCGTCGTTGATATACACTTTAGAGCTAATGTGACTCGTGGTGGTATTGCTGATTATAGAGCGGTTGCTGTCATTCTCAGTGATAAATCAATGCTACTTGAAGGCGTTGGTGGAAGAATGAGAGTGGTAGATGCACCAGTGGAAAACATGTAATTGAAATTGTAAACGATTTAGAATCAATCAATTATGTATAACATGTCATATAGTACTATTAGTGTTGCGTTAACTCCCGGTCAATTAAAAAAATTGCAATCGGAATCAGCTAAAAAATGTGGAACCACAATCACGTTGAAACCCAACCAAATGACTGGTGGTGCAAATAAATTATCACTGACAACTCGTCAAATAAAACATTTCAATGATGCACTTGCAGCCAAAAAAGGTGTTCAGATTACTCTTTCTGCGGCTGCTATCAAAAATATGATTAAAACAGGCGGTATATTTCCGTTGTTAGCTGCGATTCCAGCATTGATTGCAGCAGCAGCCCCAGCGGTGGCTAAAGCGGCTGCGTTAGGAGCCGTTGGTACTGCAGCAGGAATGGCACTAAAGAAAGCAACTGGGAAAGGATATAAAAAAAAGGGAAAGGGTCTAAGACTACCAGGAACCCCGTATTCATGGTACAGCGGAAAGGGTCTAAGACTACCAGGAACGATTTATTAATTGAGGAATCGAAGATTCCTATGTCCAATTTTGATTTAATGGATGCTGCTAAAAAACTAGCAATTAAAAACTTCAGAGGTGTCTTTATGAAAGATCAATTACCACATCAACCAAACAGCGTTGAAACCGGAATCATTAATTTAGATAACAGCACCGGACCTGGAACTCACTGGGTTGCATACGCTATTGATCCACGTGGGATTGTTTATTTCGATTCATATGGATTAGCCCCACCAAAAGAGTTTATGCGGTATATAAAAACTCTTCCAATGAAGACTTGGTATTCTACGCTACCAACACAAACGATGATTGACCCACCAATATGTGGCAGCGAAGTATTAAATGTCCTTAACGCTATTTCTAACTCCTTGAGTAACCCAAGCGGAAAACCACCACATGTTGTCGTTAATGAATACACTAGTAATCGCTGGAAATCGAAACGATTTTAGAGAGAGAAAGAGTTTTACAATAACATGATTGATATTTGGGGGAGATCTTTGAAACCCAAACCCGATGGCACTGCACCACCTAATTCTGTCAAGGATGTAAAAAAAATAATTGAAGATGAAATCGCTGAGACGTTGAACTTAACAAATGTTGATCCTAATGAAATAGTTGTATTTCAAGACAAACAGGGTAAATTGAAATCCAGTGATGTGTCATTGAATGACATTTTGATACGGCAGCGCGACGCCGCTGAAAACTCTATTGCGCTGTATTCCAACGACGGACGACTTAAACCAGGCGCACTTGTGTCTACGATCACCGACGCGATTGCTACCAACGAACGTGAGCTGAATGATCTTATACGAGGTTATAATAATTTTCGCAAAAATGTCATACATAAATTCTTTGGAACACCGCTTGTGGTTGGCATGACTCTCGCTGAAATTAAAAACTATCTATCGCTATTCTTTTTTAACAAGGACGCGGGAAGGATGATGAATGAAAATGAAATCAAGGCAAATTATCTCGAGATTTCTAAACTAATAGAAGATCAAAAACCCACTAACGACGTCATTGTTAAGTTTTTTGGAACCCCGCTTGTGGCAGGCATGACTCTCGCTGAAATCAGTGAGTTTATCGGCAAGCACACTCACAATGCCTACATCGCTAATAGTTTCTTTGGTGTCCCGGCTACATCTACTATGACTCTCAAAGATATTAATATGTTTATGGTGAGACAAACAACACTTAATACCATCGTTGATAGATTTTTGGGGAGAACACCTGTGTCTGAAACCACATCGTTGACAGGCATGACTCTCGCGGAAATTAAAAGCGCTATTGACAAACAAAAGCACACCAGCGATATTGTTAATAAGTTCTTTGAGGGCAGTAGCCTCCAAGATATCACGACGAAATTTTCTAACATCGACGACCATATTAAAACCCAAGCACGGATTAGAATCAACGAACTTCTGGTTTCATTCTTTTCTAACAAGGAGGAGAGTGGAAAAACAATAGATCCTACCAAAATCAGGGTAAATTATCTCGATATTTCCGACGATCTTCTTAAACTAAAAGAAAATCAAAAACCAGTCAATGACATTGTTAATAAGTTCTTTGGATTCCCACTTGTGGCAGTCATGACTCTCGCTGAGATTAGCGCGGCTATCAATAGGATAAAAATTCCACATAGTGTAAGCGTCAATAACATCGTGTACACGATTGATAGTGGGACTTTTGATTGGATCCGGGGAAATGAAAATTATCTTCGTGTTGGCAACAGACATACTGGTGCACCAGGTTGCTACCGACTTACAATAATACATCACCGTAAATTTGATTTGGAATTCAGCAACACAGGTATCAGCGGTGTTAACACATTGATGTATATACTAGAGAAAATACCAAAACCTCCACCTGCTATACCAATCCCGCTTACGATTGTTATAAAGAATTCCGACGAGTCTGTGATTAGGGAGTCACTACCCTGGATAATAGAATTTGTATCCGGTGTCCCCTCATCAGATCCTAAAACCAGGTCAATAATAGGATAATTGAAAGGAAAATCCTTTAGATTTCACAATTGAAAACGCTAGCGTTTTTAAAATAAAAATGATTTCATCAACGCAATGTCGCTATGATCAGGTCAGAGAATTTCAGACTAGACTCAAAACCCTCACTGAGGAGTATCAAATAAAAATAAAAAATACCGACGAAGAATCACGGCAATTGATGTTATTATATACTCGGTGTCAAGCGTTCTCACTGGCGCCGGAATAATACTTGCATCGGTTACAATGATTGCCCCGGTTGTAGTTCCAATTTGCATTTCTGCGGTGGCTACAATCGGGGGTATATCAACCGGGATAGCAAAAAAGATATCATCATGCAGCCAGAGTAAACTGCAGAATTACTTACTTCAATTTCATATTGCATCAACCGCATATTCGCAGTTATCCCTGATGATATCGTCGTCACTCGATAATACGATTATATCAGATAGTGAATTCTCAGCGATGGTCAGTATTTTTGATTCCGCGATATCGAAATTAGAGCGACAACATGAATATAATAACAATGACAACACCGATGGAATCAGAAAACACGAACCCAAAAAACAAAATGATCTCAATAATATCAACATTACCAGATTGTGAGTTCTCAGTGGTGGTCAGTATTTATAATTCCTCGATACCAAAATTAGAAATAAATCACGAGTATAATAACAATGACAACACCGCAGGAATTACTTCAACGAATAGTGGAGAACACGAACCCAGTACAAACAAGCATGATATCAATAACATCAACGAATCCAGAATTCAGTGTGAATTTCCCCTCTCCGGTCCCAGTGAAGGAGATAGCGCTAGCAAAATTACGAGTATACCACAGTTGGCCTAATATCAGATCAAAATCATTTGGTGGTCAACAACCGAATAATTCACTGGTGTTTGCGAATAAGAATAAAGACGACGGTACCCCAGACTGGAACGTCGTTTCGATACCAACAGGGTCATACCAAATAGAACAAATCAATAATGAATTCGCGCGTAGAATAAAATCGATTACTGGAAAAGAATCAAAAATCGCTATAACAGTTCATGAGCTGACACTATCATCCGCAATTGAGATAAGCACAGAAGGATACGTCGTAGATATCTATCAAAGTTCTATTAGAACCGTACTAGGATGGCCTGAATTACCACCGGAAAAATCCACCACCGACTTAACCACGGACGTAGAATCATATCATGAAATCAATCCCAGTTATCGAGATAATTTATCTGATATAAGAAAAGGAAAAATCGCCGATAGATTTATATTCACCAACAAAGACACATTGCAATGGGATTTTATCATTAAAAGAACAACCGACTCATCTGTTACTATTTCATTTACGCTAACTGACGTCCGTGGTTATTTTAATGAGATTAAACAATTACATGACACACAACTAGAACAACTACGGAAAACAAGATCGCAAAAACATGTTGAAATAATAAATCAGCTTATATCGGACATGGAATATATCTATGAACTAATTATTCAAACAATAATTAATGACAACAGCGACAATAAACAACGATTCCTAACCGATTACAATATCACAGAAGACAATCTGCGTAATTTCAAGTTTCCGAAATACAACGCTGATGAATTAGCAAGAATTGTTAAAACCGATATCAAAGCGCTACAAAAATCAGATTCAACTGTCCTCCTCAAATATAATAATGATCCAGATGGTGGCGGTAGGCATATCGCTCCGTTCAACGTGAATATTTCATCGGTGATTGCGCTCAATTTAGTATGTGATGTTATCGAAGGAAGCTATCAGATTAATCTAGAGCAATCAAATCAAGCTCAGCAGGGATATATTCTTTATTCGTTTGCACCAACAGCTCCTCCAGGATTCCTAATTATTGAAAACCCAATTAATCCTGTCTACATGCGATGCCATAATAATTCATTAACCAGAATTAATTTCAAACTCACCGACCAGTCAAATAATCTGATTGATTTACAAGAAGAGGTGTTAGCGATTAGTTTGTTTGTAAAGTCCTAAGGACTGGATCAAATATTCGTTAAAAATCATTTATTATTTTTTGTTAACCTGTAGCAGCAGAGAGGGTGATGACCACATCGTTGCGAGCAAAATTGATTAAAAAATCGTAAAATCTCCGTTTTTGCAAAAATGGAGACTTTTTTTTTGGTTAAATGAGATTTGTTGGAAACCTGATATTTTGTTCGAAAACGTTATCTATAGGCCATATTTTGTTCGAAAACGTGATCTGGAAGCCTTATTTTTGCTTGAAAACGTGGTCTGTTCACCCTCTCTGCTGCTAAAGGTCTCTTTTTAAGAGTAGAACTGGTACATGCTAACTAGTGCATTGAACTTTGACCTTACTATTAAACAATATGACATAATGTGATTTATCCCCTATCACCAAAGTGAAGTTCAATAAGTGCTAAAATGAATAAAACACAACTCATGTTTTAAAGAATTCATTTTATTTCAAAAGATGAGTTTGATAATGAAGCAAAGGTATGAAAACAAGAGTTCAAACAGCTCAATAACATTTCTATACACAATCATATAAAACATAGCTTAGTACCTCATAAAATTGTTTTTAACAAGCGAGACTAGGTACATTTGTTACTTTATAGTCCCAAGCTATTTCACAGATTATTGGAAAAATCAAGGTTTGCTATAGGTATAACGGTACCAATTGCGCAAGTCCAGATGGGTGGAGCTTAAAGTGTAGGGTCCATTGCATTCAGAAATAAACAACAACACAAGCTATGATTGGTGGATTATGTAAAAGTTGTACTTTCTGTTAGGCTTAATTCCTATATAGATTATATTTTGTATTTTTTATGATGTTTTGAAAATATGATACACATGACTGAAAATAGGTATGTTGTGACTAGACAACTCATACTCCTGTCTAGTTCCAGCAGAGTTATCTCTCTTAAATGCAATGGAGTACCTGGTTCTATCATTGTCAAATTGACAATCTAACATTGTTCTCTATGACAGTGTGTGACATGCGTGTTGATGTAGGATATAAAGTATATTTATTTCACAAAACATTAGCATTTAGGTCTATGGAAAAACAATTGGTACCGTGATACCATGTAGAAAGTCCAGGGGTCACCATTTTCATTTAGGACCAACTACACATTGGGTAGACATGTTATGTAACATTTCACAGCGACCCTTCTAGCAGTTTATGAGTAATGATACCAAATCTAATGTGCTTACAGATTCTGGTTGGACAACACTTGAAAAGCCATTACATACGCTCTCCTGATCTAATACAATCTGTAGAGATAAATAAAACAAACCAAGTCATGATTATATATAATATTGCAATACAAAAGGGCAATAACTCTAACAAAATAATAAGAGCAGTGTCATTTGTTGATATCACCATCTTCAGATGGTGTCTATAACATGTACATGGTTTCTTGTCAATCCACTGAAAACTATTAATTAAACTAGTTGCATTTATAATAGTCTATCTGTTTTGTATTACTGTTACAGTAGTAACTGCATTAACTGGTATTCATATTTTAGTATCTAAGATAATAAAATTAAGCTTTAAGGCCCTTGCAAACATTGAGAATTTCTATGGGCACAATTAATGTGACCATTTTAATTAATATATTTCTAACACTACCATGCAGCCAGAGTAAACCCTATTTAAATGCCCCTGGCAATTGTCATCTAGAATATATAGAAAGCCCATAATCTTAATTTTAACTATTAACATAAATTTATATGCATTCAATACAGTTTGTCATAGCAATGTAAATCTCAACCCATTACCAAAATATTTTTAAATTTTTTTTGTAGCGACAAGCAGAATACTACATTGAAAATGTGTAATGTTTAATTGATGAACATTTCCGGTCAAGTCTTCTTTGCTCAATTTGTCAAGCACATGCTGGAGGATAAGCTTATTTGCTCATACACCTTCTGCCTAATTAGGGCCTTGACCACATAAGTTTCAAAGGTGCAGCTACACAACCACATTCTTAAAAAGCACACACTGTACGGGTTATTATTGTAATGTCATTGTATAGACCCTTGGGCAACCACTCAATTACAGAAGTTTTCCATAATTTCCTTTTGCAAGACTGTTGGCGAGTACCCCCACCCCCAATTATTCTTCCTGAAAAGGCAATCTTTTAAATGCACTGATGTTCAATAAAGAGTAAACTTATCCCTCTCTAACCCCCCCCCACCCACCCCATACACACACATTTAAGCAGCTGGATGTGTCAATCATAGTCGTCAATCGGTTTGGCTGAAGCAAATGGAGTTGACAACTCCTGCAGTAAAAGTAAGACAAATAAACAATGACCAAACCTTAGTATATCTGAATCTTACTTCATTAAGGTGTACTTGACACTTTAACGGATAAAGAAGTCAAAGGTCATGTGATATAGTGCCATTTGTGATATCCTATGATGGCTGTCTGTTTGTTTACAGTCTGTGCTGGTGAAAACCTTTGATCTTACGGATATGTCCAAGAAATACAGTAACTGGGTATCATAACAAATATTTGCTAATAGACGGAAGAAAGTCAGTCGACGGATAACAGGCAACATAATTTCCCATTAGCTCTTTAAAACTATGATCAGTACAACTAAATGTTGGTATACCTGTACACCTGAATATTTAATTACTGACTGATTGGTCTTGTAGAAGCGGTGTCCTTTCGGAGACTCCGCTTCTGGTCTGTATTCTCGGAAGAGCTAGTAAAAGGCGTGATAAGTATCTTTTCTCTAAAACTTTTATGTAATTGTTTGTTTTCAGATACAAATTCAATGTTCTTGGAATGAGCTTATTGTTAAGTTCATTATCTAGGATTAATATTATGAGGTGTCGTTCTTTTTCTCTCAGAACTTTATCATATGCTTGTTGGAATTCATACTTACACCACTCACTTTCCAGGAATTTGTTAGATAAAACTATTAACGTGGTAAAGCTGGAATCTATTCCGTTTATTATGTTATCCACAATAGGTATTCCCGCTATGAAATTATTCTGTGTAAAAAGTTGGAATGAATCATTTTCAAGCTGAGGAATAAGGACTTCCTGAACATATGTTTCATCATAGCTACTGTAGGAAATAAAAATATCGAAAGGTAGGTTTGTGGTAACCTTCCTACGAAGACAATGGAAACAGTGGTAGTTCGCGATCAAATGAACTTGAATCGCTTCTCGAAAAAAATACACAGTAAACAAGAGAATTACAAAAGCACAAAGTCCCCCCAAACTCACTGATAGAACGAGAAATAAATTGACACTATCGCAGACAAATTCAGTATCTAAAGCATCAATTATTCGTTTGCCATTTGGCTGTCCTGCTTCACATAAGACTTGACCCAGATCCGGGATTTTATCTTTGTTTTTCTGAAGCCATGATTTCATCCATTTGGTATGACAATCACATTGAAATGGGTTGCCATGTAGATATAATGTAGTGAGGTTTTCCAGATCCATATCCTGAATTCCCACTGGAAGTATCCTAAGAGAATTATCATGTATATCAATGCTATTCATGCTTTGGAAGTTATGAAGAAAGTCTTCATTTATTTTTGAGATAGAAGAGGAAGAAATGTCTAGATTTGAGACGTTTTTAAAATAAATTCTATCTGAGAGTTCCTGAACATTTGTACTATGTACAGACAAACAGATTGTCTTGCCATCTGGAATGACATACGGAAGAGATTCCAACGAATCATTGTCACATACAACTGTTATCTGATCCAAAGCAACTGTCTTTGTGCAGAGACATTGAGGTGGGCAATGCTCTTGAACGGAACAATTAAAGTCATTAATCGGAACAGCATAAACATATCGACCTCGTAATGCGGGTGGGTTGTAACATGTCATGGTGAAGACTGGATTAGATTCATCCATAAATCTAAAGATACTGATATAAAATGAAAAAGGAAATAATAGACAATCACACACTAAAGGGTTATACACTATATTGAATCCACCACTTCCCAGGTTATACAGCTCCAGTATGTTTTCTACTTTTACCAAACGAAGAAGATAGTTTATATCTATTGTTGTAAGATTGTTTCTTGTCAAATCAACATAGAAAGAATTGTTTAAGCTGAAGTCAGATATCCTAATTCCGTTGTGGTTTGTAACATTCGATATAGCATTGCTCGAAAGGTTCACCACAACTCCTCTGAATATCATGGGCACCCATATGAGACCTAAATCCACGATCTTCAATTGATTGAATGAAAATTGCATACTATATAATGACTTTAAATGTGAGCTTATTACATTTGTTTCTATCTCTTGAAGTGCATTATTTTGTAAGTAGATTTCTTGGAGATTCGTCAGATTATCAAAAGAACCATTGCGTAACACTGATACATTGTTGTAGTTCATCACAAATACTTGAAGCGTGTCTCCCAGAGAGTTTAATGTACAGTTGTCTATTTCTTTTATATAATTGTATGACAAATCCAAATGCTGGACCTTGGTTAAGACTGAAATACACGACGGGATTCTCGTGAGGCCACTGTGAGTGACGGATACTACGATGGCATCTTTATTGAGTCGCAAATAACGGCAAATTTCGTCCTCGTTTGGTTGATTACAGTGCAGGTACAAAGAATCCTTTAGCCTGGTATAACTGCAGTCGTTGCGAGAACATACAGCTAAAGTGAAAACATAAAAAATGATATAGCTAACAAAAGTAACAAGGAACATTTTCGAAAAGTGT
The DNA here is from genome assembly GCA_029339505.1 of Unio delphinus. NCBI lineage: Eukaryota > Metazoa > Mollusca > Bivalvia > Unionida > Unionidae > Unio > Unio delphinus. Next base: position 8,832,024 of record JAQISU010000051.1, on the reverse strand, counting down.
TTTGTCGCAAGCCACTTGCAATTATATTTCCTGCTGTAAGATGTCCACGTAAACTAAGCATATAATCATCCAAACATTACTCTTCTTTGCTGCATCCCATCAAGCATGTGTCTTCTGTGGCTATCAAAAGAATCGAAGCGTGTTTTTCAAAAAGAACATGTCAAACTGCTTGTAGCCATGTTTAAATTCCTTGAAGAGAGTCATTCGAGTCATACTTCATGCATAAAACGTTTCCCTTCATGTCAACATTTGCATCTTAATCTTCATGCAGTGTTAAGAGGTCTCAACTCATTCTCTCAATGAATGTTTCTGTATGAATGAATCAAAACTTCACCAACAACCATTTTTGGAGAAACATATCTGAAAAAGTGGAAATCATTTGTCTTATTTAAAAAAACTTGATCACCATGTTTTAGTGAAAATTTAGTGAGTTAATAAGGTCTTACAATATATACAAGAAGAGATTACGAAATAGCAAAGAGAAAATGATTTTTCATTTGTTTTAAAACGACAAATCATGATGAAAGACATTATTGAGTGCCTCTAGAATATGGTAAAAGTCCAGTTGTTATGCCATGATCGCAAAGGATGAAATGGACACTATGATAATCTCTTTCTCCGTTCGTTCAGACCAATCTTGGTCATTCTGTACATCCATTTTGTCAGCCTCAAAGTCATATCGGTGCTACTACATACAACAGATGGACAAGCAAATAAATTATTGCAAACTTATCTATATATTTATATGAAAATTACATTTCAGACCAGACTGTGTTAGATAAACAGGATCACCTATCCCATCTTGAACAAATAGGTATGGCTCCAAATCAAATAAAATCTCCTTCAAACAAACACCAATTAGTATTGATAGTCAATAAGCTTAAACATGTTATGTTACTTAAGAATCAATGCTGCGGATTCTTTGATTAAATGTTATCTTTGATAAATTTATTACACATGGCCAGATACATTGCATCTGCGTTGTCATATATTGTTTTATATTTCTTCTCACGGTTGGCGAGTTTCTATGCTATTGTCATATCATAATGTTAAATGCAACTCTTTAATTAATTTAACCTTGATGATCTTCATTGCTACTACATGTACTATTTTTGTTAAGTACATTATTATTAGGGTATTCACTACCTGCTTCTTTATCCACGTTAGATGGCCTAGTCAACATCAACGACTTTATTTATTTCAACACGATTGTATGTGATGACTTTTGACACTTTATCCTCATAACATTGGCCAAGTCTTAAGTCATTGTGCTTCTAAGTCGATTAATTTATAAAGAGCTCTGCATATTTATATAAAATATTATGCATCTTTTCAGCATCGGACAAATACAAATCTATATTGATGCAAATCTTGGTGTTAATCATTTTTAACCTAGAAACTCCTAATTTGTCTGGTAATATAATCTCAGAATCGGATATTAGCATAAATTATTTAAAAGATACCATATGCATCAATCTGTGAACCCTCTGATATACATACATACATACAGCTATGTATGTATATGTGTAATATATATATATATTGCGATAATTGTTTAATATTAAATATTCTCACTAGTATGCCAAATTATTGTAGCTATAATAGTCTCACATAATATACTGCAATCGCTCCGGTGGCCTAGTGGCTAGAGCATCCGCCACGGAAGCAGGAGGTCGTGGATTCAAATATCGGCAGAGTCATACCAAAGATGTACAAAAATGGTACTAACAGCTGCGCTCAGCATTAAGAGGTTAGTGTTAGGACTGGTCAGCCTGGTGTCAGGATAATGTGACGGGGTGGGACATAATGCTAAATGAATGCGGCATCATGCACACCAACCCCAGCTAACAATTCCACGTTGCATCAATGTTGTAGTAAGGTTGTGGAAGCATTGTCAAATGATGTTGTGGCAATGTGATTTGGTGAACAAATAGGAACGTTGCTAAAACGTTATTATATAACGTTATTAAATAACCTTCCTACAACATTCTTGCAACATTGAAATCCTCTCTGGAAATCTGATGAAACTGGCTTGTGTTTCTGAAACAAATATTCCACACTTTTGGCAAGAATGTCAAACAAAACAACATTTAAAAAAATGCCAACATTACCATCCAGCTAGGAGTTGCGATAGCAGGAATGTCAAAACTGCCATTGTGACAGTATACATTAAGTGTTAGTTCTGCGCCATTTTCATTCATGACAAAACCAAACATCAACAGTCATTTGACCATAATAATGCTAATAGGAATAGCACTCTGCATTCATTGACGCTTGACAACTCTCACAAATCAGTTCAAAGTTGCACATATAATAATGCACTCTTCACAATACAGAATTTTTATTTATCATTTTATGTGCTTAAAAAGAATCTTAGAAAGGGACATGTGAGTTCACCAAGTAGGCAGGGGTTTGGGGAGATCTACTACAATGCCATGGGGATACATAAAAAAATTTAGGTAACAGGGTGTAAAGTGAAATTAGATGTGTAAACCGCACTGCTTTTGCCTGATAAGGATTCCTCTGAATCTGCAGACTGAAGGTTCAAACATTTGTTTTTAAAAGACAAAAAGGAAAAAGGAAACAATACAACAAAAATATCAACTTTTGTTTATTATCTATATTAATTTAAGGTAGGCAATCAGAATTAGTCTCCTCCTCTCTTTCTTCTTCTGCTCTGGTACCTGCAAATTAAAATATAATTTAAAAGTCACATATCATCTCAGCACCGCTTACATATGCAGAAGTCACAATAACTAGCATTATTAAACTTTATGAAACTTTCTTCACTGCACATGTGCTTCCCTTATTATTGTTAAGACAAGTTAAAAGATAACTTTGTACTTATGTGTCATTTCAGGCAAGTGGACGGTGAAATCAATTTGCGCAAAGATGAATTTATTTTGTCCAAATATTACATGTGAATTAAAATTCCAAGTGGAAGTAATTGTCCTATCGCACAAGATGGATGAAAATTGTAGTTAGCTGTACTTCAGCTTTAATAGTCCTGGAAACTATAATAAGCTGATTTTGTTTGCAATTTAGAGATGCATCCACAATGCTTTAAAAAACTGGATCCAATATTGATGAAATAAGAGTCAAATGGCCAACCTTGTATTTTATCCCTCCATGTTGGTTGGGTGCATATTTAAAGGTCTCCGATATGGCCTCTTCAATTTCAATTTCTTTTACTTTGCCATTATTTTTCAAGCAAGCTTCTGCAAGAGAAACACATTATTTTAAAATAAGTTTCACAAGAAAGAATGCATTGCAGTTTTCTAAATGCCAACAATAATCAATGGAGTATTTATAAAATATGTACTTTGAAATGTGCTCCCAGGTTCTTTCATATAGATGTAATTGCAGTATGCCTAAAGAGACATGTAGTATCTTATCCATTCATGGAAAAATCTCTAAAGAGTAATTTAAAAAAAAAAGACATCAAATCAAGTCATACTTACTTATCAAAATTGCATATCACAAGGTCTTTAAATGCTTTTTTTCCCTTTACGTCCCTTTAAACTATACTCTGACCAGTCTTTTTGTTCGTAGCCGTTTCATCATCCTGTGGACCCTAGAGTTTGCATGCAAGTTTGTTTGCTCTAACCTGAAACAATTTGCTAACACCAAGTATGCAACACAATGTACTAACAGCAATTATATAACAAATTAACCACTGTGAATCATTTAATTTCATAAATGACATTCACTCTAACATGTAATTAAAATAGCCAGAAAATATGTACATGTAGTAAAACACCTGTAAATGTTTAACACTATACATATTTTGACCTACATCCATAACATTTAATAGCTAACCACTATATCTTATCCACCCCACCCCCCAAGTCTGTAATAATCCAAAAATTTATTCTTTTTTCACATCTATATAAATCGGCAGTTATATATATGTCTAAACATACATTTATTTAAATTTCACTTGTGATTAAAATCAATTTAAATTATTTGGCATATATATATATATATATATATAAATAAATATATATATATATATATATATATATATATATATATATATATATTGGTCAAGAACGATAAATCTTACGCTCTTGAGCTAAACGCGCCTAATTCGAAATACTAGCCGAACGGACGGCATTTTATGATGGTAACAGACTAAACATATCCATTCCTCGATATTTTTCGTTCCAGAAATGTAACAGTATAATTTACTTAATACGAGTCGGATAAAAGTCACAGAAATATGCCACACAGTTAGGTCATTTTCACAAGATGAACATGTTGGTCGATATACGTGTATCCCATTTTCGCGCCTAGCTCGTAGCAGTTTACAAGTGCTTGATTGCATTGCATCCAATACATTTTTTTAAAAAAAAAACACATTGTTTTCTTCAACTAAATATGCGAAAATACGTTAACTATTTAATGCTCTTACCTTGGTGGTTCAAAATAGCGGGAAACAGGATATTCGTCTCTGGCAACAAGTGTGTAATTCGGTAGGTACGACGGTACAGGATGAGCTAGTCTTTAGTTTGTAGATACGTAAAATATTGTTAAGGCAATGGCAGTACCTCATGTTTGTAATAAAGAATAGCTGACGAGTAAAAAAAAAATTTAATACAAAAATTGCAACCTCCTTTTAGTTATTGGTTTCAAAAATAAAAATGGATGAACTACGAAACTGAGTGTTCTCTTTTGATAATTTAAAGTTAACCACAACATTGGTACAACGTTGTAAAAACGTTATATAATTCTTTGGAATAATTATGTTAATTCTTGTCCATAGTATTAGGATTAATGCAACTACATACCATTTGTAATTTACTATGTCTTTTAGATCAGATGACCATTTAATTTCATTTTCATGTGTAACGTTTTAACAATGTTGCCAAAATGTTAATTTCCCACGTAACCAAACCACAACCATATAGCAACGTTGTGAAAACGTTGTGTGTTAGCTGGGCCAGTGCTAGACATCACTATAAACTGCCTCACTGCAGACATAAGCGATATGACTGAAATTTGTTTAAAGCTAAGTTTTAAAAAAAAAATCCTAATGAAACAAACACAATATACTGCATAGAAAAAGAGCCACAATCAATATGCAATATTCGCACACAAAAGAAAATATTATATGTGAAATATATTCTCCCAAAGAGTAAACAGTCTCTTCGTAATACCTTTAATAAAGAATGGTGCAAACGATAATCGCAAGTGGCAGGTAGCTACAGCAGTACATTGACTAGGTATAATAAAATAACCTCACTGGAAGCTAACGTGGGTTACTCTTGCGCAGAGGCGTAGCGATGATATTTTGCGCCCGGGGACGAACTATAAAATTGGCGCCCCAGCGATCTTATGACCGATTTATTATCCTTGTTTACTTATTATAATGTAACGTTGCAAGCCTCATTTTGGCGCCCCTGTACCTTGGCGCTCGGGGAGATATGTACCCCCCTGCCCCCCCCCCCCCCTCCAAGGTACGCCTCTTCTCTTGCGTTAAGCTCATCACGGGTTTGTGTACATGTAATAAAATCATTCACCTTAGTGTGATGAAAGGATGGACTCATGTGGTATTGAGGCGTTGGCTCATGTAAGTAACCAAACAGAACACGCATAATCACAAGAAAGGCTTCGTAAAAATGATTATAGGTCTGGTGGTATGGATTATATCTGTTGAACTCTTAAGTTTATGAGCATTTTCCATTTATGACGATTGACATGAAGTTTGTTTGCTTTTAAAATACGAAAGAGGATAGCACCCAGTAATTTCTGAGTAACAGAGCTGCGGGAAACGAACGTCATCAAAACAGGACGGTAGCTGAAGCTAGGCAGCAGTAGATGCATATACTTCTAATTAGGTAGCAATGATCAGTTTTGTTAATTGGTCCCTGTCAATTTTTATTACTCAAGGCTAAAGTGTGGCGTTTGCAGAAATTGTTGTTTAATAATTAATGATATGTATATATTTGACATTTTGGTCTTTCTGGCTTGTGTTGTTCTTGAAAACGACTCGAGACATGTGCATCTCTCATACTTATTTTGCAGAATGTAGACACCGAAATGCCCAAAACCGGCTAGGATAAAGAGCTAGCCATCCATAGCAGTAGACATGTTGATTCAAGACAAGCAGAATATCTCAAAAACGGTTTTGGATGACAACAGTTTACAACTACATTAAGGTGTTTAGTACACAATGTTATTCAGAATAATCACTTAGTAAATTGGTTTGTGTGTGCACTGTGAGCATGACTTCGTGTCAAAAATGACCTTCTGATGCAGCAAATGCACTTATAAATTTGGGATTTGAATGTATAAACTTATTTTGTTATGAAATGTTACTGACATCTCTGGTTAAGTGAATACTATTCATATGCTGTAGTTATTCTAAAATATGGAACTTTCTTACATAGCGTGTGTATTTTATATTTGTATGATTTTCTTTTATATCAATCACGTGGATGCGGCATTAAATGTGTGTATAAATTCTGTCCCTTGCACCATTCATGACGATCTTCCATATGAAAATGTGACCAACGTGATCAGTTGATATTTAGATAAGTGTATCCCCACCCACAGACCTAAAAACAAAACCAAACAATAACAAACGGTTACTACGTGACAACGTTACCAATACCATGTAATGCATACAGGGTACTTAAGTAACCACAAACCAGAGAGAGAGAGAGAGAGAGAGAGAGAGAGAGAGAGAGAGAGAGAGAGAGAGAGAGAGAGAGAGAGAGAGAGACTCACTGATATATTCTCCTTTTCGTATGAAAATAACCTTAAATAATGGCTACGGCAATTCGTATAGTTTCCCACCTTTCAACACGAAGAAGGAAGTTTAAATAGCTATTTTTAGCTGTTCACAATCCCTTCAAAAGGCCTCAGATTAAATTTATAATGCACAACCCCTCTAAAAAGTCAAAGATTACATTTATAACACACAACGCCTTCAAAATACACAATTTTGAATTCATAATAAACAACCCCATAAAAAAGCCAAAGATTACATTTATAACACACAATCCATATCAATTTTCTTAAACAAGCCCGATATAGTAAAATTCAACGGTTGGATGTGTCATTAATGTAGAAGGGATACTTTAGTCTTATTCTTGCAATCATGTTACCTAGTTCACATCCCGCGTTATACCTAACAGAGGCGTAGGGGGGGGGGGGAGGGGGCAGGGGGTACATATGTCCCCGGGCGCCAAGGTACAGGGGCGCCAAAATGAGGCTTACAACGTTACATTATAATAAGTAAACAAGGGTAATAAATCGGTCACAAGATCGCTGGGGCGCCAATTTTATAGTTCGTCCCCGGGCGCAAAATATCATCGCTACGCCTCTGATAGCTAAGTTGTCAAACAAACCTGAAAATCAATTGAAAGATCTGGCTATATACACCCCTGGTCAGATTACACACGGGATATATTTTATTGTAGTTAATTACAATTAAGAAATCTCGCTGATCCTTATATTATAAATATGAAAAATTCTCAAATAATTGTACACTAATTTATCTGTATGGCCAATTTACGCTTTTTGTATAATCTGAAAACTAATGAGTTTAATTCTAGTGTTGATAAATTTGCTGCAGTCAAAACAAATTTTATCTTGAATCTACCATTGTATCACAGGGAGTGGTCCACATACAGAAGAAAATTGTGACTGCCCAAGTCTCTACTTTATGACTGGTATTTGTGATGTTATTTGTTATTGAAGAATGACTACAGAAGGCGTTCTATACTATTTATTTAATACAAGACATCAGTAAAGTTTTTTTTTTTTTAATAAAGGGGAGTAAAGACTGCCTTGAAAGTATTTGTCCAGTGGAACATTAACCCTATTGTACATGTACCATAAGTCATCTGTTGTTATAATACAGTGTGGATTGTCTGATTACTTTCACTGTCAATTGATTATTTAAAGCTAATTAGATTAAGACTTACTCCTGAGTATGTTAACATTTAAAACGAAATGTGTTCGGGTGACTGCTCCATGGAAATGATAGTGAATACATGTTGCAAGAATAATCAGTCTGCAGCACTCATTAAGGGCGGTATATCGAGTTATCCAACTGGCCATTAGGAAACAAAAAGCAATGCCTCTTCTACATCCGACTCTTCTTCAGATTTGATAGATAAACCTGGAGATTTTTGCAATTTTCAGAAATCACACTTATTCCAATGCCGCTGAATAGTTAACGATGAAAATATAGGCGTTATATAGACCTGAAGTAAATATAGACGTTATATAGACCGGAAGGAAATATAGACTGTATAAAGACCTGAAGGAAACAAAGATGTTATATAGACCTGAAGGAAATATAGACGTTATATAGACCTGAAGGAAATATAGACTGTATATAGACCTGAAGGAAATATAGACTGTATATAGACCTGAAGGAAATATAGACTGTATATAGACCTGAAGGAAATATAGACTGTATATAGACCTGAAGGAAAACTAAAGCCATTTAGTCTGAAATTGCAAGATCAGATTTGTATGCTACAATTATTCATAATTTACGAGAGCATGAAGAAATTCTGAAATCGTTGGAAACATCAGCTTTGTGGGCACCTCTCCAGCAGAATGTGAGCACGTGTTTGGTGACAAATATGAGTGTTATAAAAGACTAACCTTTTGATTCTTCTGGATGGGGTGGTTGTTTCTAAACAGTAGTAACAATGCTTCTTGAACAAGAGAGTTTCCTATTAAAAAGATAATCGCCCTTCGCATGAGTCTGAACAATTCTTTACACACTGGAACAATTAGACAATGGTTAACAGCAGGCTCTGGAGAAAACTTGATTTATGTAAAATGTTTTGAATGGCAAATAAACACAGGAGTCATTTAAAATAGTTTATATTTCTTTTTGTATTTAACAAACTGCAATTTCAATGTCGTCTAAAAGTAATGGTATCAAAATAGGTTTTTTTATTCATAGGAAAATGGGGTCAGGACTAGAATTAGAGCACTCAGAGTCGAAACTTTGATCTCATACTCGTGATTTGTTTGCATATATAAAGCCAGTCATGACATTTTCTCATAATGTGAGGAAGGATTTAAAAAGTCAGCTTTGTTGGAGTCTGTTAGTTCACTTTGTAATAATCTGTTCAAAGAATAAAAGAAAAGAAGCTGTGAACAACTTCCGAGTTTGAAGAGAATTATCAGAATGAAATGTTGCTATCTTATGGCAACTAGTCTACCATACATGTGCAATACCATAATGTATATCATAATGTACAGTTTGCATCAGTTAAGTGACACTAGTGTTAACTAGTGTCCATGACAGTGTCTTTACAGCTTCATCAAACATCCAAAACCACTTTATTATCACCATGCACATCTGTTTTCTTAACTGGAAATCAAAATTAAATTTTAAAGACTTTTCTCCACCTTATATTCATCTAAATAATAATATAATATGGTTTTACCTTTTTACATTTAAGGCACTTTACATTATGAGATAACAAACCAAGTGTGAGTAATTAGGAAAAATATTGAAAGATAAATGAAGGAAATATAAGTAACACATTATTTTACTGAATTTGCCATGTCAAATTTCTGTACTTATTTTGCATAAGAAATGCCTCCTCTATCCCATTTCCATGACATAAGTCACGGTCTGTGAATATAAAACCATTATCTTTTGTGTCGACAGCAAAAGAAACATCTGTATAGCTTGGTGAAGAATCAGTATATCGTAAGGCTTTTTTTTTGGTAAAGTTTTCAAATATGTGTGATGTACCAATAATTATTGGCAACATTATCATTCTGTATATTGCCTTAAAAGCTTGCAATTTCTTCATGGCCATCAGCAACGAAACTCAAAACGGCATACCTCTCTTGCACATATTTATTACAAGTGTAGCCTAATTAGGTCAATTTCTACCCAGTAAGTTAAGAGGAAATCGACATGCATTTGAAGAAATGGATGCACAGATGCTCAATTCTTACTGATTATAATCAGACCAACTGATTACAAATTAACAATTAATACAAGAACATGTTGCTAATATTTACATAATCTGCCATCTACAAATCATTGTGCCTTGTTGTCCCAAACAGACTGATCTTGGCATATTTCAGAAGGTACATTATATCAACCAGATACTATTGAATTTTATTAAGTCTTACATTTATTATCATGCTTATCATAGTAACATAAATTGGTCTATTTGTATTACCGTAATTGGTTTATTATCAGCGTCACTTTATTGGCTTCATCTTTTCACTATCTCTGGCAGTTTCCAGTTTATGATAATGTGATAATAAAAAGACAAAACAAATCAGCGTTTGAAACTGGCTCATGGCTTTTATTACATGTGAAAATTTCAATGAGTTCATAATCAATCATCCTAAAGACGTCTTTCATTGAAAATAAAGTCTGCATATAAAGATATTCATAAATAAACAGACATAACATTAGACGAATTAAAGAGTAGGTAGTTATTAACATTGACATAAAAAGTTGACCAGGTTAATACCAGTTTTTATTTAGAACCAAGTAGAGTTCTCCCAGTAAAACCCTTATGAAGATACAGGCATTCTTTCATGAGACGGGATAAATGGATTTTCAAGATCTTGATATTTTTTTATAATTAAAACCATATCAGTATTGCCATTTGTTCCAAAAGAGTAGGGGAAAACAAAATCAAGATTAGATGGTGACCATATTGGATATCAGATTCATACCATTTTTCTCTTACATCTATTGCATCACATGAGTAAACAAATCTCAAAATGCCCATCCATTTAGGATTAGCAGTGATATACATATTTTCAAGATATTCACTTTGGTAGTCATACAAGATGTCCATGGGCATATCCGACATGTTTTTGTCCAGAACGTGCTAATATTATGTTTTATATCTGGTGAAAAACACAATGTCAATAAAGGTATTGGTACAATGATAGATAAGATAACAAAAATATCTACATAAACTATTTTGTGGCCATATCGGTTGTAAAATCGGTACCAGGTTCTTTAAGGACGAACTGGAGATTATACGAAGTCTTTCAACGGAAATCCCACGTTTATATAACCATACGTTTTGAGGGAGTAATGATATCAATATTTCCTAGACGGCCACTGTGGTGGCTATATTGAATGTCAAATTAGCACCGTTATCATCGAGACCGATCGATATAGCATAACAAACCTAACACTCCTTGTTAATATGACCAATCCTTCATGAGTAGAAGTGACAATAAGATTTTTAAGATGGCTTCAATGGCAGAAATACCAAAGGTCAAATTGGTACTACTTTAATTCGATACCCATTAGATATCTTAAGAAGTATCTCCTTGTAAATTCTATGTTAATACAACCAGGACGAATACCGATAATATGATCTTTAAGATCGTGGTGATCATGTAGAAAGTCCAGGGGTCACTAATTTCATTTAGGACCAACTACACATTGGGTAGACGTGTTTGTAACATTTCACAGCAACCCTTCCAGCAGTTTAGGAGTAACGATATAATGATATTAATAATGACGACTTTGTATAGCTATATATATTATCTATAATGATAGGACTACAAAACAAAATCAAAAACAAACAAATGCAATGAAATTAGAAAACAAAAATGCTGAAAATATTTAAGGTAGGAAACATTATTAGGTCTTTAAGTTTGTTCTTGCAGCCAAAAAGGTGTGTTTTTAGAGTACTCTGGAAAGGGATCACTGTGTCTTTGAGTCTAAGTTCACTGGGCAATTCGTTTCACGTTGTTGGGCCCAGGAATGAAAAACAACGTTGTCCATATGACACCGTTTTCATAGTGGGAATAATGAGTATATGATTGTCAGAAGAGGAGCATAAGTATCTTTCTGGTGTCTACACATGGGTGAGGCCAGATAGGTATGTTGAACTGAAGTCCGTCAGTGAAGCGTATCCCAGAGAACAAATTTTGTGTTTGATTCTGGATCGAATGGATATGATATCTAACCTGTACTAATAGATTCCGGTTGGACAACACTTGAAAAGCCAGTACATACGCTCTCCTGATCAAATAACGATCTGTAGAGATAAATAAAACAAAACAAGTCATGATTATATAATATCCTGCAATCAGCTGCAATACAAAAGGGCAATAACTCTAACAAAAAAATAAGAGCACTGTCATTTGTTGATATCTACATCTTCAGATGGCGTCCATAACATGTAATGGTTTCTTGTCAATCCACTGAAAACTATCAGACTAGTTACTGTATTATCTCAGTATTGTGTTACTGTTATGGTATTAATTGTATTGTATGTTCTGTTCGTTCAGAACAATGTTGATCCTTTCGTACATCCATTTTATCAGTCTCAAAATCAGATCTGTCCTATTACATACAACGGATGGACAAGCAAATAAACTGTTGCTAAGATATTATAGGGAACTTATACTTCACAACCTTTACGGTGATAAAGTTATCAATGTCTCTAAATGTAGTCGTCAACAGCAATGGTGTCGTCAACAATGTCAAATGTTTGCGTTCAATATTATTGCTACACTAAATTAAAACATGTGGATAATATCACTACATGTGCAAAGTCTGTGCCATGGAATGCACAGATTCCAGGACTTTCGTATTTACCTTAAACAGAAAGATTGCTGCATCACGGTGAACAATATTACCTTTTGGGGTTAAGTTGTTAGAAAGTCGTCAATTGTTAACGTCAGTCGTTGCAATGAACTACAATATTATTGCTCTGGGTATAAAGTTGATACGTTAATATTCTGGGGCTGCTGTATTGTGTGTCCCATCTGCTTCAACAGAAAGCTTGACTCATCACTGTAAACAAGGTTGAAGGTCGTAGTTAAAAGATAACGTTAATGCTATTAGTTTTATCTTCTTTGCCTCACTGGCTTAAGAAATTAGCACGTTTCAGAGTTGTAAACAACAATAAAGTTTTCTCTTAAAATGTTTGAAAGTGATACTTTTCCAGCATCATTTCTTATTTTCAAGTAAAATCCAGGGATATTATTCATATATTTCTAAACAAAAAACGTCGATAAGCGAGGAGTTCCTGCCTTGATTTCTAGCATACTAATGCAAAGAGGTGAACGATATTACAGTGTTGTGTGAAAGTTTATGAATGTCAGATAAGATGGGTTCCTTGAAAAACGTTAAAACTGTGTGATCCTGGAAACTGTACTTTAAGTGCTGAGAAAATTTACTGGAATCGAACAATGCATTCAGCGTACAAGATACATTTAAATCAAGCACTTTGGGCAGATCCGCGATTCAGGCTCTCGAGACTATTGAACAGTCAAATATCTTCAATAAATGCTTCAGTTTAAAGCTAAAAAAATGGCAAGTAAAATTTACGATACATCTATAAATTTAGATAGGGATCATCTCAAGAAATTCCCACATTTGTTTATAGGCTCAAGGAAAACAAAATGGTTATGTATGATACCTTTGGAGAAAAGTGTCTAATTATATGCATTATCTACCCCAAGAAAGGTTCCTATCCCTTTATTGAATAAAGTTCAAGAGGAAGTGGATATAATGTAAAAACTGGGTATTATTTCAAAATTAGATGAGCCCATTGAGTAGTGTGCGTGAATGGTTGTCGTTCTGAAACCTAACGTTACGGTAAGAATGTGAATGGATCTCACATGACTAGAAGATGCTGTTACAAGAGAAAACTACCCACTACCACCAGTTAAAGATTCCTTTGAAAAACATGCAGGTGCAAAGTGTTTCACCAAGCTTGACGCAAACTCGGGCTTTTGGCACATACTCCTTTTGGTAGGTTTTTATTTTAATCTCCTTCCATTTGGAATCAGTTCCACACCTTAAGTTTTGTAGAAAATGATATCAAAAACATTAGAGCGAAATGGCCGTACATTTTGTCACATTGGCGATGTTCTTGTTTTGAGAAAAACGCCGAAACAGCATGACGAAAGTCTTGAAATGGTCATGAGATCATTTCATAAGGCTGCGTCACATTGAGTGTGAATTTTCAAGATCATCTATTAGATTTCATGGGCATGTTGTTGACAAAACAAATGGTTACCAACCTGATCTGGAAAACCTCAAAGATATAACTGAAACAGAAACACTGAAATGCGTTACAGATATATGACGATTTCTCTGTATGGCAAATCATTTTGGCAAATTTGGTAGAAAAGTCAAGACCATTACGCGAGTTTTTGAAAGGTAAAAACTCGTGGATTTGGGGTCCACATTCAAGAAAAGATTTTTAGAGATATGAAACAAGAAATGTTTATATATAAATAATATCGCCAACTTTAGCACATTATGATCCAAATAGAAAAACAGTTGTATCTGCAGATGCATCTTCGTTTGGACGAGGTGCTGTGCTATGGCAGAAACACCGTATCTTTCTGACACAAGACCGGTACCGTTCGCATCGCGGGCTTTGTACAAAAATGGGCAACGCATTGCTCAAATAGAAAGAAAGAAGCGCTTGAAAACACTTGGGCATTCGAACACTTCTGTAGCGTTTTAACTAGGTTACAATTCTAACTTGCAACTGACCATAGGCCAGTAGAACCACTAATGAGTACACAAATCTTGGGAGATTTACCCTTAGAATTCAACGCTTTAGAATGTGTTTGATGTGATTCAACTTTTGTGTAGTTCATGTTGCTGGCAAAAATTCTATTAACTGATGATGCTCTATTTAGAACGATTAAGTTATAACTCTGAGAGTCACAGAGAACTTCGGACCAAAACTAACGTCTATGGATCCGGAAAGATGGCCGCTATCGCTTAACCGGCTTGCAGCAGCTCTTCCGTTTTTGTGCTGCTTTTCATGATATATATGTTTGTTGTCTATCTTCGTCTACATTATTGTGTTTTATTATACATTAGCTGTTCAGTTCATGTGTGTTTCTTCATCTCCTTGTTTTGGAAACGAGAACATTTGGACTTTTTCTCAGCTGTCTTGCTCCAATTTTACGATGTCCTTTGTTCTTGAATTAACCGCCATTACGTGTTCGCCAATCAACCTGCTTATGCTATGATGGACACTCGTTAATTGCTTTAAATCACCACTCATTGGTTTTTCATACTAAACGAACTAGGACTATATTCATCATTACCTAAATGTAAACGGAAGCGAAAAAAAAAACGTTGTTTCAAAGATGGCCGGCGTAGAACAGGAAAAAGAATTCCAGTTATCTCCCTTTCGCCCTTTCAGCTAGACAAGTTAAAAATTCGGCTGTTAAATTAGATAACCTGATTAAAATTCATCTTAACTCGTCAACCGTTGTGTCAGCTATCACAGAGGTACCACTGTGTATTGCATTATTCAACGCCATATCAGTACGACAACCGGAAAAGCGCACATAAATAATTAATTATATCAACGAGCCGTAAAATCTTTTAATACAGCAACTAACGAAGAAATTATATTCCAATCAATGTCTGAAGTCGGTAGATATTTTGATATTTGTATACCCTCAGTACGATATGTTGCAGAGAATATAACCAAGACGGCGATTTCCAGTAGAAATGGACAAAAAATTCAATTTATTTACGTATAAAATCCATTTATTACCATTCTATATAGGATTAAGGGAGATAACTCGTTTAGGTGTGTTTACGGCCTATGCAATAGTTATCTCCCTAGATTGTGTCACCTAATTTTGATGAGTTATCTCCCTTAGATTGTGATTGTCATGATTTTCAGCGGATATAATCAATTATCTACTTTGTAAGAAAACGAATCAAATATATAGTGTTTACAAATAATTGTATTCTTTTTTTAGTTTTTCCTTTCAAATATTCGTCTTGATTTAATGTTATCAGTAATCAGTATTAAATATATGTAAGAATAAAATCGCACACCTTTTTTTTTTGACTTTCGTGTATTAAACAGCTTATATACCATATCGTTTGTTATATTATTGGGGCTTTAGCGTCGAAATCATACTTGAATAATCGTACAACCCACACACTATCCACGGTGTGTGGATACTTTTTGTATTCATACAACCTGGGATTTTATTTGGGTTGTATGATTATTCACGTATAAATGTAGACTCGCCCCGTCATCCTATCATCCATTGTCATTTATCATCCATTCATTCATTGATTGATTGTATATATCCATTCATTGTATATATCCATTCATTATACAGCTGCCATTTGGAGTTGTATTGTATATATATATATATATATATATATATATATATATATATATATATATATATATATATATATATATATATATATATATATCTATCTATCTATCTATATATAAATATACCGTCCTATATAATCTATTTTTTGTGCTGTCCATTCACTAAACATATCCTCTTGTGATTTTAACCCGTTATTTGACGAGTTAGATTCACTCTTAGGGGAATATGCTTCGTGATAACTCTGGGTCTGGTTAGATGTGAAGACACCTGACCGGACCCTATGAGATGTGCTGTCTTATATGTAACCTCTGGGCACCTTCGATGTGAATAGCACCTGAGGCGCACAAATGGGGTTCATCATATATCATCACATAATATCCTTTGGCGTGAGTAAGATGATCAAACAACTTGCCACGAACGGGGTTCATATATCCATTCATTGTATATATCATCGCATAAATATCCCTTGGCGTGAGTAAGATGATCAAACAACTTACTACGAACGGGTTTCATATATCATCGCATAATATCCCTTGGCGTGAGTAAGCTGTTACAACAACTTACCACGAACGGGGTTCATTTTTGAAAAAATATATTTTTGGTATTAGAATATGTATTATCATATATGAATTCTGAAAATATCAACAAAATTATAGCTGAAATTTCAAAATTGAAAAAACAAGAGATTAAATTATCTGACAATTTAAATCCTTACCAAATTATGTCTGACTTTCAAGATATAGAATACGGTATTATTACTAACAAATATATGCTGCCAAAGAAATATGCGCTGATAAAAAAAATCCAGAATTCTATTCGAGACTCTCTTGCATTCTGTAGTGACGTGTGTTTTTCCCGTTATTTACTATTGTGGAAGGAATACGAAAGTAATTGGGTCGAGATTACAAATTGAAAATGGAGGTTAATTCGAAGATTAGAAATATACGAACGTTAATTCAAGAAAATGAAAAAGAAACGAAAAAAAAAAAACGCCCACAAAAATTGCAAGGAAGAAGACAACAGCGTTCAAAGAAAATATCTTTCTCACCTAAAAACAAGAAGAACCTCAATAACAAGTACCACCCCAAGCTTCGCTTGGACCATTGTATATACCATCTGATCGAGATGAAGATGATAATGATGATCTTAGTTATTTACAAGAAACAGAGTTAGAAAAACTTGATGCAGCAACTGGTTATAGTAGCAGGGTGGGATTTTCTGGGAGTGGAATTTCAGGTAGTGGTCTTATTCATTGTCCTAGTAATGTTCTTGGTGATATAGCACGATTAGAAGTTCTCATCGGAGGAAAACGAGCTGGAAATAACTCACCGGAAGTAATTAATGAAGCAGCTGATATCTGCATGCGGTTATTTCAAGGTGGTATCATGAGCATTGATATATATCGAGATTTCACTGACGAGTTAGTGGAAAATCCTACGGATGGTTATCACAGTGACTTCGCATTAGATAAATATCATTTAAACAAGATGATCATACACTGCAACCATGATGATTCTGTACGTGATTATCAATTTTAGGCTTTGCTTGGGTTGTACGATTATTCACGTATGATTTCGACGCTAAAGCCCCAAGAATTGAACTTCAAGTTCATGATACCAGTAAATACTTTCTACCCGCTCAAGCGTTTATTGAAGTAGAAGGAGAACTTGTAACAGATGTTGCAGCTCATACACCATATGCAAATAACCAGCTTGTCCGAGTGGGTTTTGTCAATAATGGGATCATGGCGTTATTTACTAGCGCTAGATATCTCATTGATGGAAAAGAAATTGAAACCATTGAGAATGATGTTGATGTTGCCACAACAATAATAGGGTTAGCAAGATACTCCGGCGATTATACAAGATCAGCGGGTCCATCTATGATGTTAGCTGAAGATATTACTGATCACCCTAATCACTCCCCGTATATTAAAATACGAACACCACTAGATACTGCATCTGGTCCCAACCAACCCGATACCAATGAACACAGAGTTATACCAGGAGCTGAGTTTGATATTGTCTGAGGCGCTAATTCCGATTACAATTTAGGATATGCAACACGCAAATCAATGCTACAAGGAGAACGTCGACGATTCTCATGCACGATTCCACTACATCACATATTTGGATTCTGTAGAAATGTCTGAAAAGTTATCTATGGAGCAAAGCATACGGTAGTACTCGTGCGAAAGGGTAATGATAATGATGCAATCTGGCGTGGTAATGATGCTGCTGCCGGTAAAGTTAGATTATTTAAACTATCACTATGGATGCCAGTGTTGACTCCATGAATCACCACAGAGGAGCGATTACTATCATTTATGGATCAAGGAGGAAAGTCGTTGCTGAGTTGGTTATCAATGAGTACAGATACCAAGGATTCTGATATTACTGGTACATTTTCATGGCACCTAGCAGCGCGACAAGATGTTTCAAGTCCGCGTCATATATTTATTGCGTTACAAGATAGAACACGATTAGGCAATCAAGAACGCAGTCATATGATATTTAATAAATTAGGTGTATATGAAGTCTCGCTGAGAATAAACGGTCAACAGGAACCATCCGAGGATATACAACTTGATTATGATAACAATTATATCGCACGCGCGTATCATCGGTTGATGACATATATGGCACGCGATCAAAATGTTGATACCAGTTTGCAAATATCACAGTCGGATTTTAGGAATCTATATCCGATCTATTACTTTTCGCTGGAACATCTTGATTTAACAAGACAATCTGTCGTTGATATACACTTTAGAGCCCGTGTAGCCACTGGCGGTGTTAATTATAGAGCGGTTGCTGTCATTCTCAGCGATAAATCAATGCTACTCGAAGGTGTTGGTGGAAGAATGAGAGTGATAGATGCGCCAGTGGAAAACATGTAACAATTAGATCAATCTGTTATTGTATAATGAAATACAGTTATATTAGAGTTGCGTTAAACCCCGATCAACTCAAGAAATTGCAATCGGAATCAACTAAAAATGTGGAACCACAATAACACTGAAACCCAATCAGATGACTGGCGGGGCGAATAAATTGTCGCTGACAACTCGTCAAGTAAAACACTTCAATGATGCTTTCAAAGATAAAAAAAGGTGTTCAGATCACTCTCTCTGCGGTTGCTATCAAAAACATGATAAAATCAGGTGGTATATTCCCATTGTTAGCTGCGTTACCAGCGTTGATTGCAGCAGCGGCCCCAGCGGTGGCTAAAGCAGCCGCGTTAGGAGCCGTTGGTACCGCGGCAGGGATGGCACTAAAGAAAGCAACTTGGCGAGGATATAAAAAAGGGAAAAGGTCTAAGACTATCAGGAACTCCGTACTCATGGTACAGCGGGAAAAGTCTGAGAATGCCAGGAACGGTTTATTAACTCGGGAATCTTCGATTCCTATGTCAAATTTTGATTTACTCGATGCTGCTAAAAAAATTGACCATAAAAAACTTCAGAGGTGTCTTTATGAAAGATCAGTTACCGGCACAACCAAACAGCGTTGAAACCGGTATTATTAATCTCGATAACAGCACCTGACCTGGTACTCACTGGGCTGCATATGCAATTGATCCATGCGCAATCGTTTATTTCGATTCATATGGATTAGCGCCGCCAAAGGAATTTATGCGTTATATAAACCGCTTAAAAACTCCTCGTTTGGTATTCTACGCTACCAACACAACAAATGAATGACCCACCAATATGTGGCAACAAAGTATTGAATGTCCTTGACGCTATTTCAACATCTGGAAAACCACCGCATATTGTCGTAAATGAATATACTAGCAGTCGCTGGTAACGACGAAGTCGTCAACGAAGTGATTTTAGAGAGAGATTATATAGAATAACATGATTGATATTTGGGGGAGACAATTATCAGCACTGAAGAAACCCGGACTTGATGGCGTTGCAATCGGTGATATAAAAAAATAATCAAAGATGAAATAGCCGAGACGTTGAACTTAGCAAGTGTTGATTCCAATGAAATAGTTGTATTTCAAGATCGTCAGGGTAAATTGAAAACAACTAATTTTTCCCTGGATGATATTTTAATTAAACAACGAGACGCAAGCGAGAACACCGCTGCGTTATTTTCCGATCAGGGTAAACTCAAACCCGGCGTACTCGTTTCGACGATTACAGATAAATTAAAAACTCTCAACGATGAGTTAAAACTCATACAAAATTTTTTTAGTGATCCAGCGACAACATCACCGAATTTATGATTAATAAAAACCTCTATGAACAATATAAAGACTGTAAATGACGAATTAAAATCAATTATGGCTTTCTTCGGCGAACCAGCGGTAAAATCACCGAAGCTCACAGAGATAAAAAAAATTCTATGTTGGAACTAGCAACACTCCAAGCCAAATATGAAGACCACGTTGAAAAGTTTTCATCATTTCGTAAAAATCTCATCGAGAAATTTTTTACAACCACGTTGGATAAACTCGACATAAAACTTCCTGATATTAAAAAATCTATCGATGAGACGAAAAACTTTATCGAAGCAATCAAATATGATTTTCCGAGGATGATAACAATCGTTGAGAAAACAAAAATACCTCATGAGAGAACCAACAACGTAGTATACACGATCCAACACGGATCATTTGCGTGGACTCCTTCAGACAACAAATTAGATATCACTGCAACCGTTAAAGGTATTTATCGATTAACACTAGTAACACCGACTCAATTTATTATATCATCGTTGAGTTCATCTGGGGCCAACAATACGATATCAACGATCATCGACAAGGATAAAACCGAACAAATCACAATAAGACCCACTGATGATAATTTGATTAGGGCTTCAGTAACATGGTATGTGGAATTCGTAGCGGATTTGAGTAAATAACGGTTTCAATTGAAATCTGTTATAATAAATAAAATGTCATCATCAACGGTACCTTCGGTATCTCAATATCGCTATGATCAGGTCAGAGAGTTTCAGACTAAACTCAAAGCGTTCACTGAGGAGTATGCAATGAAAATGAAAAAATACCAACGAAGAATCACAGCAGTTGACGTTACCGTGTACTCTGTGAGTGGTGTAATCACCGGAGCTGGAATTATACTCTCCTCGATGACAATGATTCCTCCGATAGCTGTTCCAATTTGTATATCAGCTGGAACAACAATCGCGGGAGTAATTTCGATAATAACAAAAAAAAAATATCATCGTGCAGCCAACGCAAACTGCAAGACTACGTGATTAAATTTCATGTTGTATCAACCGCGTACTCGCAATTGTCCTCGTTGATATCGTCGTTGCTCGATTATACATTTATATCAGATTGTGAGTTCTCAGCGATGCTAGATATTTATGATTCCGCGATGTCAAAATTAGAAATACAACATGAATATAATAACAATGACAACACCGCAGGAATTACTTCAACGTATTGTGGAGAACACAAACCCAGTACAAACAAGCATGATCTCAATAACATCAACCAATCCTGAATTCAGCGTGAATTTCCCTATCCCAGTCCCCGTGAAGGAGATAGCGCTAGAAAAACTACGAGTGTATCACAGTTGGCCTAATATTAGGTCAGCACCATTTGGCGGTCAACAACCGAATAACAGCTTAGTATTTGCGAATAAGAATCGCGAAGACGGGACTCCAGACTGGAACATTGTTTCAATACCAACCGGATCATACCAAATCGAACAAATCAATGCTGAATTTCAGCGTAGAATAAAATCAATTACTGGAACAGAATCAAAAATCGCTATAACGGTTCATGAGCCGGCGCTATCATCTGCCATTGAGATAAACTCGCCTGATTATGTCGAAGATATCTATCAGAGTTCTATAAGGACAATACTAGGATGGCCTGAATAACCACCTCGGGGAGAAACCGTTAATTTACCACCTGAACCACAAAAATCTGATTATATCACCGACAGGATAAAATCTGATAATCCAGTAAAAAGCTATAGCGATTACACCAAATTGATTTTTTTTTACTGGAATAATAGAAAATCGCGTTAGATATTACGCAACTCGACAGGATAAAATCACTGAAAATTTCACAGCGTTCAATAACGATATTTCACTGTTGTTAATATCTCTTAAATCCGGTACTCTCAACCGAGATGAATTTATCAGCGTCATAGAAACATGTAACAAAATCATCAATGACATGGAAATATTTCATTTGCAAATCATTCAAGAGGTATTAGGTAACGATAATCCTAGAACAAAAATAGAGTTTGTAACGAAGTATAAGATACGCTTAGAAGATATTCCTGAGTTAAAATTCCCAGAATATATTATACGCTTAGAAGATATTCCTGAGTTCAAATTCCCAGAATATATTATACGCTTAGAAGATATTCCTGAGTTCAAATTCCCAGAATATATTATACGCTTAGAAGATATTCCTGAGTTCAAATTCCCAGGATATAATATATCAGAACTAAAAAAACTTCTCAGTGATGCCATCGATGAAGGTTTCAAAAAAATCCATGACGCATGGAAAAAAATAGCACCACAACCACAAACAACTATCCTGACACATACTAATGACCCAGACGGAGGCGGCCGACATATCGCTCCGTTCAACGTGAATATATCCTCGCTCAATTTAGTATGTGATGTTATCTAAGGAAGCTATCAAATAAATCTCGAGCGATCAAATCAAGCTCAGCAGGGATATATTCTACATTCATTTGCACCACCATCTCCTCCAGAATTTCTAATTATTGAGTCTCCGGTTAATCCAGAGAATTTCAGACTAAACTCAAAGCTTTCACTGAGGAGTATCAAACAAAAATATAAAAAAATACCAACGAAGAATCACCGCAGTTGATGTTACCGTGTACTCGGTGAGTGGTGTAATCACCGGAGCTGGTATAATACTATCCTCGGTGACAATGATTGCCCCGATAGCTGTTCCAATCTGTATATCCTCAGCGACAACAATCGAGGGAATAATTTCGATAATAACAAAAAAAAATATCATCATGCAGCCAACGCAAACTACAAGACTACATAATTAAATTTCATGTTGTATCTACCGCGTACTCGCAATTGTCCTCGTTGATATCGTCGTCGCTCGATGATACATTTATATCAGATTGTGAGTTCTCAGCGATGGTAAGTATTTATGATTCCGCGATGTCAAAATTAGAAATACAGCATGAATATAATAATAATGACAACACTGCAGGAACTACTTCAACGAATAGTGGAGAACACAAACCCAGTATAAACCAGAATGATCTCAATAACATCAACCAATCCTGAATTCAGTGTGAATTTCCATTCCGATTCCCGTGAAGGAGATAGCGCTAGCAAAACTACGAGTGTATCACAGTTGGCCTAATATTAGGTCGGTAGCATTTGGCGGTCAACAACCGAATAATTCTTTAGTGTTCGCGAATAAAAATCGTGAAGACGGGACTCCAGACTGGAACGTTGTTTTGCTGCCATCTCGGTCATACCAAATCGAACAAATCAATGCTGAATTTCAGCGTAGAATAAAATCCATTACTGGAACAGAATCGAAAATCGCTATAATGGTTCATGAACCAACACTATCATCCGCGATCGAGATAAACTCGCCTAGTTATGTCGTAGATATCTATCAGAGTTCTATAAGAATTATACTGGGGTGGCCTGAAATCCCACCTCGACAAGTTAACATACCACCTGAACCACAAAAATCTGATTGATTATATCACCGACAGGATAAAACCCGATAATCCAGTAAAAAGCTATAGCGGTTACAAAAAATTGAAATTTTTTATTGAAATAATAGAATATCCCGCTAATAGAGGATACTACTTTATTCGACGGTATTTCGTTGTTGTTAATATTCCTTAAATCCGGCACTCTCACCCGAGATGAATTTATCAGCGTTGTAGAAACATGTAACAAAATCATCAATGACATGGAAACATTTCATTCGCAAATTATACAAGAGGTATTAGGTGACAGTAATCCTAAAAAGAGAACGGAGTTTGCGACAGTATATAATATTCGTGTAGAAGATATTCCCACGTTCAAACTACACGGATATAATATCTCAGAACTACAAAAAATTCTCAATGATGCCACCGATGAAGGTTTCAAATAAATCCATGACGCATGGAAAAAATTAACAGAACAACAAACAACAATCCTCAAACATAATAATGACCCAGACGGAGGCGGCAGACATATTGCTCCGTTCAACGTGAATATATCCTCGGTGATAGCATTGAATTTAGTATGTGATGTTATCGAAGGAAGCTATCAAATAAATCTCGAGCGATCAAATCAAGCTCAGCAGGGATATATTCTATATTCATTTGCACCAACAGCTCCTCCAGGATTTCTAATTATTGAGGATCCAACTAATCCAGTCTATATGAGATGTCATAATAATTCGCTAACGAGAATTAATTTCATACTCACTGACCAGTTCTATAATCTAATTGATTTACGAGGTGAGGTTCTATAAATTAGTCTGTTTGTAAAATCCTAAGGACTTTCATCGTAGCGATTTTCATCGTAAAAGAATTGTTAACCCATAGCAGCAGAGGGGGTGGATTCCAACGACAATGGCGTCTTTTTTTTTTTGCCAAATGGACCCTTACAAGGAACCAAATAGACCTTTCTATTAAATATTTACTAGGAAGCCTCAATTTGTCAAATAGACCTTTCTAGTAAATATTAACGAGAAGGAAGCCTCGTTGACGCCTAAAAAATTGGTTTGTTCACCCCCTCTGCTGCTGATGTTAAAACTGACGCCAATCTGATCGTAACACAAAGACTTTCTCATTCACATCCTTTACGTCAAAGAATTGAGAAAGGAGATCGCGAAGCATTTCCATGGGAAATCACGAGTAGCTTGCTAATGAAATTGTTTTGCACCACATAATGTACATATAAACACATACCCATAACCGAAGAGTAATGACGTAGAAGGTTATGTACAGAAAATTTAAATTCTTTTCAGACGTCTATTTGAGATCAAGATTGTCAGAACATGGAGAGGTGTCTTTCATTATTGTGAAATGTAACATTTTATGGTAGAGTCAATTTTTTAAAAAAATATATTTTATGACCATATTTTATCAGGTGATTCCTATAATGATGGTGTATGTTCGATAACTGCCATTTATATTCCCCCATGCTCGAGCTGCTTCACATCTGCATAGTCGTATATTTTTTTGTGTAAATCTGTTCGTTGGTAAGTAAAGATTATATTCGTATATCATAACTATATAAAACATGAGCTTATTTTACCTACTATTGGATGTTTCCATCAATACAACTAGAAATTTCACTAAATCATCAAATGTTTCAGACACTTTAAACCTAGTGTGTGATTAGTCTGCGACTCATCCTTTTCTTGCACTATATTATTTAAATTCTTCTTATTCTTGTTCTTTTTTTCAGTATGGTCTAGTCTATTCCGTTCCATTTCTAATGTCGCTTCCAAGTTAATCAATTTATTAATCTCTTCCAGTTCACAATGAAAACTGATACGGAATGTTTTGTGTCTCTTTAATAAATATACATAATGCATTCAAAGATTCGGTGACCTATTGGTTACAGCGACCATCTCGGAAGCTGGAGGTCGTGGATTCGAACCCTGCCCGATTCTTACAAAAAGGCGTACAACAACGGTACTAACAGCTGCATCGTTAGGCGCTCGACATTAAGGTAGTGTTTGGACTGCGACATGTCTGCATCATGATCCCCCTGTGCTAGACATCACTATAAACATTCACACTGCAGGCTTCGTGGCGATATAACTGAAATATTGTTAAAGATACGTTAAAAATCCTAGACGCGCACTGTTAATCGCATTCATACGAAACAGCGATTGAAATTTATCTACTTTGTATCTCAGTCGTTCGGTAGTTTAATACCATTTGTAGAGATCTCCCGAGAGTAAACGTCTTCAAAATATTTAGAGTCAATCTGATTTTTGCCATGATATACCACAGTTATTCTTTAATAAAACAGGAGATTTCAACCTCCAAAGCTGTGCTCTTGAATTTGTCCTTTGAAATATGGCACGCCACTAATTGTAAGCTGTTCATTTGAGGTTTTACAGTCAGATTATGTGCGCAGTCCAAATCAGTTACGATTCAAATTGTATGTGTATCAAACATTTATGGCTGAAATCGACTTTACAGCATCAAATTGACTTTCACTTTCACATTTGTATTCAGCTAGAACCGGTAGTCGCCTACGTATTAAAGAAAAATTGTGTCCGAAATATAGATTTGAACCAACCTTCTTTTATCTAATTGTACGGCGTTTTAGATGTAAGGGATATGGCCTGTGTTGAGTCGTCTGGAAAACACTTGATGGACACCTCTCTTTATCAGCTAATACATGTATCTAAAAACATACGTCAATGCTATATGCTTTATGTAATGGTAAGCATAGGCATTAATTGTCGGCCATCCCGATATTTACAGCTTTTTAACTAAAGATCTTTAAATAAGTTTTTAATATTAACAAAGCTGTTCTAACTCGGTGCAGACTATATCAAAATACCACGTGTCTCTGAAATCAAGGCATGTAAGATCAACAGCTGCGTTTGTTGTAGATGATGTCACTTGCTTATACAGAAGGTTAGTATTGATCCAGCACTTTATGCATAGTAGCC
Source organism: Unio delphinus (assembly GCA_029339505.1). NCBI lineage: Eukaryota > Metazoa > Mollusca > Bivalvia > Unionida > Unionidae > Unio > Unio delphinus. The sequence continues at coordinate 8,805,291 of JAQISU010000051.1, read as the reverse complement.
GTATACAGCCTAAAGAACGTGTCTGCGATTTGGCCACTTTCATGAATTAAATTATTTATCAGTTGCACATTATATGTAAATTGCTTACCAAATCATGGTAGACAGAGGATGTGGCTTTGGGTCACAACCCGGGGGGGGGGGGGGAAGCAAAATATACATACGACAGTACTCTAGGTTGATAATATATACTTATCTTTTTCAGGTAAACAAGGATTATACAGCAAAAAGGGATTAGTATGTAACTGATTCTCAGCCGAATTCTTTGCAAGCAAATTTCAGTTGCTTAGCGTTTGTTCTCTTTCTGCTTAAACGTTTTCGTTGAATGTTTATTTCTATCTTGTATAATTTTTAAGTTACTTTTAAAAAATTCTGTTTCTTTAGAAATATTTGTCATTTTATTATGGCTTGACATTTTCAATTTACTGAATACAGCCAATTATTCAACTTCATATCATTGTTTACTTCACTCTTTATATACTGGAGTTCGTTTTTAATTGTTTGATCCATGAATATGATAAAGATGAAAAAAGTTGTATATTGGCTATACCTTTAGTTTGAGTACTCTGCCATGTTGTTTAGGACTCCTTCATACTGTTCGTCACATTTATGCTGCTAATCTATTTTTTCTTTTCTGCGTAACCGTAGTTTCTTTCACATACAGACAATAGTTTTCAATTCCAGTGCAGATATAATAAAAAAAAAAACTAAAGAGATAATTGAATTAAATTATTGTTACTGTCACTTGAGTTAGAGAAGAGACACACTCACAGATACACGCATATATATATATATATATATATATATATATATATATATATATATATATATATATATATATATATATATATATATGAGATCATTGAGATTATTCTTAAACTCTTCTATTTTGCAATTATGAACTATATTAGTGATTACTACAGAAAATATGGTATTTTTGTGGGGTGAGGTGGCTTCTTCCTGTATTAATACCTTACCATTACCAAAGGAAATATCTGTCTCTTTTGAAGAAATTATCTTTGTTTTATCTGAACAAAAGATGTCTTTGATACATTTTGTTTCTTGTACTCTCTTTCATTCTGTTATTCATGTGTTTGAAGGTTAGAGATGAAATGGGAGTTGTTTCTTTCGTATATGTATATAATCGGTGTAATTTGGTGTACATATGAAAAATATGGTTTTGTTTGACAGTGTCTTATAATGTCATGAGTTGTTAACAGTATAGTGTATTTTAAGACAACTATATAGACTTTATTTTGTCTTGAGATTATACCGTTTAAAATTAAGAAATGGAAAACACAAATATGAAAATATATGCAAACTGTTAGGGTCCAGAGAGATTGGAAAAAGAAAGTGAAACAAGAATATGTTTGACTTCCTCACTAGAAAACAGTCATATATAGTATTCATAGAATACATGTTATTTGTTGTTCGTTCGTCGATTCGACGAAGACGTATCATCTAGTCATCTGAGGGTTGGAAGGGCTGGTTCTGTTCTGTGCATGGGCAGGTGGCTGATGAGGCCAACCTTTGTTGGGAATGTTCGTTTGCATAAGGGACATGGGATGAGTGGAACATCTCCAGAAGGGTTGATGGCACATGCTTTTCAGGCTTGCCTCTTCAGCTCTGCAGCTGCTGTCTTGCTAGATTCGCACAACTTGGAGCCTTTGTGCACGGAGGAACGCCAAGTGACTTGGTGTTTGCTCCCATGAATTAGAGTTTATGTTGAACGCTTTCAATGTAGTTGTTGTTGTTGTTGTTGTTGTTGTTGTGTGTGTGTGTGATGACACTAATGGTAATTTCTTTGCACTTGGCTTAAAACTAAATGAAAAACATTTTCCCTAATTATGAATATATATATATATATATATATATATATATATATATATATATATATATATATATATATATACACACATGGGCCAAATAACGATTGTTCAGAGTTTTGCAATATAATACATGATACTATAACTTTAAATGCAATTTTTAAAATTCTGAATATACTCATATAAACATATAAATATCCTGATGTTAGAAGCGTATTACTGAGTATGAAAAATTACCTTTGGTCTTGTAGACCCATTTAGAGACCTAACCCTAATCTAAAGACATACACATGGAGGAGAAGAAATACTTTCAAACAAGCTATTTTTAATTATAGTGTCTCTTGCCAGCTGTGGGATAATTAGCTGTCTGTTCAGTTGGTACTTGTTTAACACGATAAATGTTTGAATTCAATCAGTCTTTTTTTCCACATGATAAAAGTCTGGGTTTAACACATGATTAAAGAAAATCATAAAAACTACTGGACTAGAAATTTTGAGTCTGCTTTCGATAAGGCTGTAGGAGTGTGTCCTTATAAACAACTAGTGATTAATTCCCCTCCCGCACCACCCTTTGTTTACACTCTACTCGGTCTCAATGATGTTCAATAACCCGGATGTACCTTCTTTCATGTCCTAAGTGGTTCTCATTGAAAGCAGGACCCAGGTTAATTCGTTATCGAAAGGGTGATATAAAGACAATAACAACGTAAACCAAGGTCTTACACAGATGACAGTGAACAGCATACACAATCACACTCCACGAACAGTGACACAAGTAGAACAATAAATATTTATATTTTGCATAGAAACGTAAGCACTCCATAAACATTATGAAGAACAAGCTGGTTATATGTAAAACGTGATATTTAACTCTTGTTTTCTAAGTGATTACCTTATTACTGAATACATGTACATGTTTAATAAAAATTAGTATTCTTCTCCATGAGCAAGGCATTTAGTATATGAGAAAAGTAAATGTGCACATCTACAATGCAATATCAGACCCAAACGTCACACTAAAATAAGTAATTGTTTGATCGCCCATTTATAGATAAAAGCTAAAGATGGAGTACTGAAAGCTAAAGCATTATATGCAGCTATATCACCCGTCTGAACTTTTACATCTATGGTAATTATCCCGATTATCAAACAATCCGGCAGTCCCCATTCAGACCTATATTCAGTGGCCAGATGGACTCCATGCACTCCAATATAAACTGGCACACTACAGTCCTCTTTTTATACTCCATACTACATTTTGGGGTATACAGCACGATCTCACTGACGATTACTGTTTGTACTACATTTTGTGTATACAGCACGATCCCACTGAGGATTACTGTCTTTGCTTCTCATTGTCTATATAGCACGATCGAAATGAAGATTACTGCCTGTGTCCCATTATGTCAATATAACACTATCGCACTGAGGATTGTTGTTGTACTACACTTTGTTTATATAACACGATCTCACTGAGGAGTACCGTCTGTGCTACACCTTGGTTATATGGCACGACCCTAATGAAGATTATAGTGCTACATTTTGTGTATGCAGCACGATCCCACTGATGATTACTGTTTGTACTACATTTTGTGTATACAGCACGATCCCATTGAGAATTACTGTCTGTGCTACACCTTGGCTATATAGCACTGTCCCAAGGAAGATTACTATCAGTGCTACATTTTGAATATGAGCATGATCTCACTGAGGATTACTGTCTGTATTACACCTTAGGTATATAGCACGATCCCACTGAGGAGTACTGCCAGGTACGTCCTCGCATTTGGTTTGCATCAACTTTACACATAAATGAGAAGAAACTTTGCAACATTGCCTACGAAACGGAAGAAACTATCAGCATGAACTCTGATGGAGCAACATTTGGACTGATCAAAATACAAATTCTAAAGAGCAGATTAACTTGTTTTGTTACTCGGTGATACATGACCAATTTTCCTTTAGGCTTTGCAGCACTCTTTTTTTCACGCCAGGTTGATACAAAAAACTTCAGCACATCTTTCCCATTTGTAGCATATATTGTAGCGTTTGAACTTGCACTAAAATTTATAAATGGAACATATAGGCTTTCTTCTGCACATAGCTATGTGGTTTAACCTTTTGCTTATTGGGCATGATATACGTTCATCAAATGGCTTCTTATAATCATAATTGTCTATTTACCAATCCTCTTTAGTGCAAATAATGATCTCGAAGAAGTGGGGTTGTTTCTGATGGGCCTATATTCACCTGCATTCTTGGCAATGCAAGCAAAAGCCGTGACAAATACCTTTTCTCTGACGCCTTGATGAAATTATTTGTTTTGAGATATGATTTTAGTGTTCCTTGAATAAGCGTTTTATCCAGTTTTTCTTCTAGTATCAAAACTATGAGATGGCGTTCTCTTTCTTTGAGTGCTTTGTCATAGGCTTGCTGAAATTCGAACTTGCACCAATGACTCTCAAGGAATCTATTGGACAAGACTATTAAGGTAGTAAAACTTGAATCTATTCCGTGCACTATATTTTCAGTAATAGGTACTCCCGGTATAAAATTGTCTTGCGTAAAAAGTCGAAATTGATGCTTTTCTAGATTAGGGATGAGCACCTCTTGAACATACATTTCGTCATGGCTACTGTATGAGATGAAGATATCGAAAGGTAGATTGGTGGCAACCTTTCTACGAAGACATTGGCAGCAAGAGTAGTTTGCGATCAAGAAGACTTGAATCGGCTCTCGATATATGTATATTGTAAACACGAGTATCACTAGAGCACTGGTTCCTCCAAAACTTATTGCCAAAATAAGAGAAATATTTATACCATCACAGACAAAGTCGGCATCTGATGCATCAACAATGGGCGTGCCTTTTGGCCCAGTATCACAAAGGACTTGATACAGGTCTGGAATCTTGTTCCCGTTCTTTTTAAGCCAGTATTTTATCCATCGTGAATGGCAGTCGCATACATACGGATTGCTGTGTAGATACAAAGAGGTAAGATTTTCTAGGTTCACGGTCCGAATACTTTCGGGAAGTGTGGTGAGCGAATTGTCAGTAATTGTAATGGTACTCATGGTTTCGAAGTTATGTAGAAAGTTTTCATTTATGGATGCGATGGAACAGGAGGAAACATCTAAATCGGTAACATTTATAAAGTACGGCCTATCGGACAATTCACGAACATTCCTACTGTGTACTAACATTTGGATCCGTCTTCCCTTGGGAATAACATATGGAATGGATACCAAAGTATCCTTGTCGCAAACAACAGTTATCAAATCCAAAGAAATAGTTCTGGTGCAAAGACATTGGGGTGGGCAATCGTTCTGAACGGAGCAATTGAAGTATTGCGCAGGAACATCAAACACTCGTTGTCCTTTCAAGGACGCTGGAGTGTTACAGGTAAATTCAAATAAGTAATTATACCGGTCCATAAATCGGAAAAAATTAACGTAAAACGAAAGAGGAAAAAGTCGACAATCACATACAAGAGGGTTAAAGCGTATATCAATTCCGGAACTGCCTAGATTATATAAATCTGTGAGAGTCTTTAAATGTATCAATTGAATAAAGTACTTGACGTCTACTGTTTCTATTTTGTTTACTCTGAGATCAACGTAGAAACTGTTGTTTATGCTGATATTTGAAAACGAAAACCCTTTATGGTTTGTTGCATTCGATATAAGATTATTTGACACATTCAGTACTACAACAGCGCGCTCGTAAAATTTAGGAACGAACAATAAGCACAAGTCTATCGATTTCATTTGGTTGAATGAAAATTGCATATTGTGTAGTGACTCTAACTTTGTATTTATCGCATCTAGTTGTATCTCTTCAAGGCGATTATACTCCATGACGATCTCTGTAAGCCGTGCAAGTTTATCCAGGGTACCGTTTCTTAACACTGACACGTTGTTGTGGTTCATGATCAAAACCTGAAGCGTGCCTCCAATAGAATTGAGTGTATAATTGTCTAACTCTTCTATATAGTTATGAGATAGGTCAAGACGCTGGACGCTGGTTAGAACAGAAATGGATGGTGGGATGCTTGTAAGGCCGCAATTGATAATGGATACATCGATGGCGTCTGTGTTGTTTTCCAGACAATGGCGAATATATTGTTGGTTGGATTGTCTGCATTTTATATGCAGGTACTGGTTTGACCTTTGGCAAGAGCAGCTGGCGTACAAACATAGACTGCAGTTGAAAAGAACAATGACATGTGTTAATAATGTAATATGGAGGATCATTTTTGCTTCAATATAGCTCTTTCTCCTGAAAGTCTGAATTTACGAAGCCTTGTCTTGAATATTTTACAAATATTTGTTGCACGTTCTTCCTTGGCCCAACATTTGTATAGCATAACAAATCCCGTCATAAGTTTTTTAAAAATCCAGACATTTTGCTTATATTACTGGAAGAAAAAAACATTTCAACATAGTGAAATAAGTGAATACTGCTGAAAAGGAACAGTGTCACACACTAATGAAGTGGTATGATGGTTTGCGGGTGTAACGCCATTTTTCAGTATAAGTTAGACCAAAAAAGGCAAATATCTTCTTAATATTTCACATGCAGTCCATTAAGAATATCTCAGATGTTTGTGTAACTAATATGTAATGTATAATAACATTTATAGCATGGAGGTCGATATTCCGGCTCTGTAGTGTTTTTGGATTCGGTGGTAACGAGTATAACTTTGACTTTTTTCCTGTCTTTTTTTTATTTACAGCAAACGTTGACGTCATCCAAAAAGCCTATCACATACAGATGTTTACACATTCTATAAACTTACAGTATCGTCTCGTTTTACGAATATTCCATGTGCTAGAAGTTCATTTCCAACGCAGGAATCTGCAATAAGATACGAGACATTAGTTACATTAGTTACAACACGGTTTTACCTACAACACAACTATGACCCGACGTGCTTGTCACTGAATTAATCTAATTATGGTCAGCACCAAATCTTCCCTGAATGATCCATTGGCTAGATATTTTCTACATTTATTGCTACATTAAACGTATAAGAGACTTTTATAAGCTGTTTCTGTTATAACGCTGAATTTTACAAGGTCTTATACATTTCAGAAACGAAATTTTTGCAGGTCTTTTACTACTGTATTTTTCTGAAAGAAAATTTTCTTGAACAAACTTAAACAGAAGAAATCATTATAGGGCTCTCCTGATAAAATATGCGCATGAAATATATTTTTAAAAAATAAACTCCTCCCAAAAATATGACATTTCACTATAATGATATTGCACATTTCTATGCTATGAAAAACTTGATTTCAAATGGCGATCTGGAAAAAAAATCATTCCTTCTTAACATATTGTTTACAAAACACATTTTTGGAATTCATATACTCGTAGGCCTATTCAGAACTCGAATACACGATCTTGAGAGATTCAGTTGGAAAGGTCATTCAAAACCCGTGGTCACTTAGCGCCCTTTTTAGTAATCTCAAAAATAAACCAATCAGATGTATAGTTTTGTAAACCACACGATATCTCTCTTTATGGCGAATTAGATAGGTTCACAATTGCGCGACTTGCCTAAGAGATATCGAGCTTAACATACGCGATATATTAGTTTATTAAAATAAACAGCCGAGTTTCATATTCGGATAGTTTTTTGGCCTGCAATCTCGAGATCGCGTGCGATCCTGGGAATGCACATTCCTGTTGTGTTGCATATGTAATCCGCTGTGTCACAACTTTATGGAACTTCTCAGTCTGGGTCTTTCAAGATCAAGCATTCGAGATTTCAGTACTTGTATTCAAGCTTCGAAAACGCGAAATAGTTTGAGCTATGATCCTATTAACTCAATTGTTAAGTACTTCGCGATTGGCCTTCTGGAGTTTGCATAATCAAGTTCCGACGTCGCGAAGTGTTTCAACATTAAATTAAAAATCGTATTATAAAGGTATGCCAATATTTCAAATTATTTTAAGTAAATCATCGTGTTGTGTATTTGGATACTTTTGTTTCAACGCATAATTGGGCTCATATTCTTGATCAGTGTTGCATGTCACTTCATTCACACTCTTGTATGCATTGTCTTATTAAAGAAGATACAGTGGCTCAGCCTTGCAACAAGAACGGTTACGGTTCAGATCATCCAATCCGATCAGCCCGATTAGTATATACACTGTGTCCTTCGGCAAAGCGATTTGCATGAGCCGTATACTTCAGGCGAGGCCACCATCTTTCTGTTTTGGTTATATTATATACTGATGACTTGAAATATAAACCTTTTCTCATAACTATTTCAGGATAGAAAATTATTCATATTGACATAAATGTTGTTTTAATGAAAAATTACGGAACAAATCATCGAGCGTATCGGAAATGAATGAGTATGAACAGTGTAGCGCAAGCACCATGCAAAAAAAAAAAATGCATTTCGTAGAAGCGCGGGGCATAAGGCTGCTGCCTCGTTTCCTTGCCTTATATATCCGGGCCTGGTGTTGTTCATATTAAATGTAATCTTAATTTGATCAAATAATTAAAAATACTATAATATTAAATGATCCATATTGATGTAAGTTAACAAATAACAATATTAGTCACATAATAAATACATATTGTGGTGTTGTTATCCGTGTACACGATATGTACATTATTGATGTTCGAGTTCAAAGCATGTATATTTTGTTTCTGGACTGTGGCGTTGCCCGACCCAAAAATTAAATTAGAACCATGTGTTATCAAGTAAGTCGGACAAGCCACTGTTTATTGTTACACATGACCGCAGGCTAACACCATCCCTTACGTAAGTTTGCCATAGTTAAGAGAGGAAGCTGACCAAAGCCCGTCAGAAGTGTAATTAGCACCTTGGGCTGGAAGGATGTTTTGTACATCAAAGAAGCTGCCAGAAGGAGTGGGCGTGCCTTATCTTCTGGATACGCTGACGGACCGCCAGATTTAATAAGTCGAGTGGATAGGGTCCAAGCGCTACCCAATCAGAATCGAGATAGGGGTGGGACCCTGATTTATCCTAAAATATATATCTTTAACCCGGCCATCGAGCGTTAGTTGCCATAGTCGTTATAGAACGCACCGTGAATTGGAACTCCGGCGGCCATACGTTAATTGGCGGAAAAAATCTTAGGAACAGAATTCTAAGTGTACCTTCTAAAAAGGTCAGTGAGCTATTTGTTCGATCTTTGCTGTCTGCGACTGCATTTAATTGTAGATCGGGTATATACGTATTATTACTAAAATCGTAGTAGGAGTAATTATTTTGTGATGTTGATATGTTTGCATATTTTGAAGAATGGGTTCCTATTTGTAAAGAATCGTATTGCTTGCTAGCCGTCGTAAGAATTAATACTATTATAATTCGCTATGTGGTTATTTTATGGTACAATAGCACATTATCCATGTAATTATAGAAATTGAATGGTATCTTTGAAATGATTTCACTGTGAGAAATTAATAATATGAATATTTGAATATTTGTGTACGCTTGTGGGAGTGTAGTGTACAGACATACGTCTGGCTGTCGTAATATTGTAAGTACAATGAGATTAAATATATATATATATATATATATATATATATATATATATATATATATATATATATATATATATATATATATATATATATATTATAGATATACTTATGTGATATGATGTATGGATATATGTATGATATCGTGCTATTACGCCATTGTTTCCCTGTAAGAGTGTGTGGGAATTTCGATGTGTATGTATGCGTGTCCTAAAAGGTAATAGCCTTCTCTGATGGTTAATTGATGATTTAGTGTGAGGTGAGATGTGATAAACCCTATGTTAACGCCTTTTTCATTTTCACAGGAAGCTTCGAGGGACAGACTAGTGAGTGGTCCCAGTGTCTCCGTTATAGACGGAAGGAAGAGAAGAAAAGAGGGAAATCTGGAGAGGAAGTTCGGGGAACAGACCAGGGAAAGTCGTCCCAATAGTAGTGATAAAGAACGGAAGGAAAGTGAAGGGAGGAGAGGAGTCGGGAGAGGTGGAATCCAGGAGGAGTGAGATGATCGAATAAATAGATGAGTACAACCAAAGGCCAGGTGGAAAATCGAACTCACACTGAAAATCATAAGATGAAATAGGCTATCACTTAAAGGACGAGTGATTGTGTGACATTTAAATTTATAGGCTTCATTAAATTGTTATTGTTGAATTTCATCTTCGTGTTATATATATATATATATATATATATATATATATATATATATATATATATATATATATATATATATATATATATATATATATATATATATATAATTTAACCGTCGGCAGAGCTGACTGGGGACTCAGAGCCGTATACCTGTTTGGTCTTTAATTTAAATTTAAATTCACGAGCCAGGTGGAACTTTCATAATATTTTAATTAATACCTTGGAAGTACCCCACCCCAACCTTTGCAGAACGCTACATGGACCAATGAATAAACGTTTGTATCTGGACAAATACAGTTTGCATCATCTAAGATAAGTAGTTTTACTTATTTTGAAGTTATATCGAAACTGAAAGCGCCATTATTGATAAATGTACCGCTGTAAAGACGTCTAAAACAGTCATTGGAACCTCCAATTTCGGTATGGGTTGTTATGTTGAATTTGACCAAGAGGGTAAGCATTGCGTTTAATGGATGAGGCCTATCATTTAACACTGATTTATAGAAATTCATCATGCTGAAGTAAAAAGGTATATGGCTATACAAATAATTAAATTAGCGCCACCTCCATTCACTGTTAACTCTGATCCAAGCTTTTATCACAGCTTATGACCGAGAAAGCATAAATTGTGCCACTATTTATAATTCGGGCACTGTCAGGTTCTCTGCGGGTTATGGGCGTTATTCGTATAATATTGCATAAGCCCCACTTGCCAAAGGGTAAGTGTTACGTCATATACGTCATTGTACAACATATATTAATACTACAAACCACTCTCCTTTAAAACTCGTTATCTAAGAGATGACCGCCTTCGGTATAATTGCCTGGTTCGAGTAAGAGAATGTATATGGTAACCTGAGCGGGTATATTGAACAAAACAACTCCGAGCCCCCGTAAAGATAAATAAACAATTTAATCAAATACATAAACAACTATGAAATTTCCTTTCATTAGGAATACACGCGGTTTAGAAATAAACTTTCACCCAATTACAAATAGATTTGAAATAGAATTAAACAAATTAACCGTTCTATTACTGATAGTTAAAAATCATCATAGGATCGAGTGGCACAATCGAAGTCACTGCTTTGTTCGATTTTCATAACCTGTTAACCTCGAACCACGTTCACTGTTCAATCCAATGTTTTTCTAGAAGTTCCTGTCTCTCTAGATAATCTGCCCTCGTGGATGTTCCGCTTGACCCAGACTTGTCCACTGTATCATGCATACATCTCTCAATTCTTTTTTTCCAACGTGTACGTCTCTATTTCCGTACTCACGGTTCTTCCCCAAAAGCTATTTTCTTCCTCTGGGTGTTTTTGTTTTGTCTCTCAACCGTGGGTTTTGGCGGTTTTCGACCACGCTTCCTTGACGAATGGATTTCTCTCAAATACCATCCGGAGTCTTACTAAAATAATTCTAACATCTGTCCTCTCACAGGAAAAAATTCAGACTAAATTCTAATTTAGCTAGTGCGATATTATGGTCTAAAGATTTATCGTGTAAAACACACCCCTTATTTAATCGTGACCAATCAGAATCAAATGTATTTTCTCCCGATTTCCTCTAAAAGTCGCTTACGTCATGGTCATTATGACATGCTATGGTTTTTAATTAACAGAATCTCCGTTTCCCCTCAATTCTGACACTTTCGTGATAAAATGAAATTTTAAAATGTCGCTCTCGGTCAGTCGGCTGCTGAACAATTACAGTTAATTAGTACAACGGCCACATCCTACTATACAGATCCCCTCTCTCTCTCTCTCTCTCTCTCTCTCTCTCTCTCTCTCTCTCTCTCTCTCTCTTGCACGATGTCTCGTAAATCTAACTAATGGCTATCTGGCCACAACTAATGGTTTATTAATAGATCGACCAAAAATTTGGCATTTCACAGGCACAATAGCTTTAGCTGGGGTATACAGTGGTGTTTGGACATTTTTCATATTTCTTTCAATGTTACCTTTGTATATTTCTTTTCTGTGTTTTAATTATTTCATTGAGATAGATTACCCACTCATGAACACTGACTTTAGAGGGCTGATTGGTAGTAATATTGACCTAGCTAGGCGACTCGATTGTCCAATAGGAAAATCATTCCTGAAAATAAAGCGTGTTTTTCATTCACTGTCAAAAGAAAGGTCGGATAAAAACTGTGTCGATTTCTAAAGGAGGTCAATTTGATAGCCAATCCACCAATCTATCAAATTGGTTGCACTGTCAACGAGCAATTTCATCGCATCTACATTAGGCACGGCCGTCATTGTAAACGTACCGTCAAAAGGGGTTAATTTTACAATGTTGAACGTGCTGGATTAACTTGCAATGGTCTTGTTGTGTCACATATCTGCTCCAAAGTGTGCTTCAGTCAAGTAAAAATGTGATGGATAATCATACCATGCAACATATTTGCATAGAAAATAAAGAAATAGTGCATGATATGGGTATGCTAAAATAAATAACACATAAGTCATGTGCTAAACCCGTATATGCAAGTTAGCCATTTCTTCGAGGTAAGATGCCTTCTTATATTCTATTACTAATGTTATCAATAATAATAACCAGTCTAAGAGATTATTTAATAAATTACTTCTGTTCAAATGTGAGTGACATGAAATTAGAATAATGTTTATCATATCGCACCAACAAACCTTAGTGCGATTTATGTATTCAACATAGAAATTCAAATAATATTTGCCACATTTATATGATTTCCTTTAAATCATACGAATCCCTGAAACTCAAAGTCTTCCAAATGTTGCATTGTCCTTTCTCGAACCGCTGTTATTTACTCTGGCGTCTGAAGATACATGACGTAATACAAAATTATTATTAATCCAACCGATATAATGATGGTTTCAGATTCGAAATAACGTCATAGTACATTGAAATAATTTGAAAAACAAAAATTAAATGGTATTTACTGAACTGATTTAAAGAACAAAGCAGAATGATGAAAATTCATATTCTCCCAACTCATTTCATACTAGGTCATTTGATTAATATAAGTTTGGTCCCGACGGCTGTCCATTGTAACGTGGACTTCATGATCGTGTGGAGTTCCCTTGGCGTTTATTTAATGTTCAAGCCCTGACGATTGAATAAACTCGTATGGATGGTGTGTAAATTCGAGCACTCGAAACTGAATCCAATGTCCCTACCTAACTTAATTTTTAAAAAAAATCCATTCACACTTACGCATCTTAATTTGTACCGGAGCTGTGCAAATGTATAATCTGTTGATGATACATTACACAGTTAACTTCAATTACTTATCTAAAAGGTACTGTATCTGAAGTGTTTTATTCAGATAATTTTGCAGTTGTATCCAACTTATACGCGAGTATAGACGGTACTTGAAGCCATATAATAGAGTTGTTACAGATGTTACTGTTGTGAGAACACATATTACGCAGATAAATACACTCATATGACCAAGTTACCTTATCACCCCCACCCCAAAACGGCCATGAAGCAAGCTGCAAGCAATGAAGACAAACAAAAAACGGCAATGAATAAAATATATAGACATATATAGATAGACAAAACATTCAACATAGCATTTTCACATTTACATATTCCTTCTATTTTGATCTTTCAGACAAATTTGGGGTACAAAATATACAAGATGCCATTCCTTGATTATTATATCAGCGTGATTACCTTGTCATTGCCTTTCTACATCCGAGAAGTCAGAAGTCCAAAATATACACGATGTCAATCCTTGATTATTATATCAGCGTGATTACCTTGTCATTTCCTTTCTACATCCGAGAAGTCAGAAGTCCAAAGTAGTTTCTTTCATAAAATATTGTAATTTACAACCAACACTGTTCCTTGCAACAGCATTGAAGAAAGTATGAAAATCTAAAGGTACTATTAAACATACCAACCTGCTTTCAGTTAGTTGGTTTTCTTGTTTCATTTATCAAGGACGAGTGTTTGTATCCGAGTATGAGAAATGTAGCAAGCTATTGATTTTAAGAATGAGCCACTTAACGGACTCACTGTGTCTTGTTCATAAATGGCAAAAACAGTGCATTGTCATGCGCTGATCATGAGGTAAACTCCCTCTACTTTCCTTTTCCTCGCCTCAGAGAGTTCAACTAACGCATGGCCCTGAATACATTGGCCTCAATTGTTGTTTCCAGTAAATAAAGTAAGTGCTCTCAAAGGTTACAGTCTACGCATGTGTGATATTAAATTGTAATTGCATTACATAATGCTGTAAATCTTTGACGAGGTTCATTCTCCTTAACCTTCATTTCTTCCTCTTTTTTTATCATCATCGTCTTCTTCACAACGGTAGCTTTTCGCTATAAGTTCAATAGCTTTCAGTCCTTTTTAATCAGTACATAAAGAATCCCTTGAAATATGTTAAAGTAACTACCTATTTGCATTTTATAGAAGGCAAAGGTACAAAGATCGATATTTTATTTGTTTACAGATTTTTTGATTGTTTTACTATTCATCTTTAAAGAGCATATTATATGTGACCCCAGTCTCAGTTAAATGCTGTTTGAAGGTTAGCAATTGCATAACATTAAAGATCATTTTAGGAATTTCATACTTTGTATTAAATATGTGTAAGTATTCTGGTCCGCTCCACAAAACATAATCACCCAGAGAAATATTGATATTCAATGGCAAGGAATCCCAGTAAAGTCATTCCAAAGACATAACAACGGTACTAGCTGCTGCCTCGTTTGGGCTCAACGTTAGGAGGTTACCGTAGGGACGGCCAAGTGTCAGGATAACGTGACTGGGTGGGACATGATGATGCGTGTCTTCGGCATAATGCCCCATCCCTAGACATCACTATAAACTGCCACACTGCTGACTTCGTAACAATAGGACTGAAAAATTGTCAGAGCTACGTAAAAAGAAATCCCAAACACACGTACAACGAGCAGTTTTCATGTTAGTGTTCGCGACACTATACACTTTGTTTCTATATACCCAACATAACAAATAGTTTATTAGTGTTGTTAATACATTGTCCATGGAAATTATCCGATTCTGTTTCTGTTCTAGATTACATTGGTAGTAAGCGGAGCGGAACAGAACCATTTTCACAAGGACATCTACGTTATGATATATTTATGTAAAAAGTGGTACAGATATATTTTAACTCTTACTGATACTGTAAACCCACACCCACCCCAAATCTAGTCTGAACACTATGACCGTGCCGGCAATAAATAACCGTACAACGCAGTTATGTAAGAAAGATTATGAGTATTCCCGTGGATCGGGGGCTCCTTGTGGGTTTCATACACAACCAGGTATTCACGAGCCACCATGTAAATCCCTACCGTGTGCTGAAAATGACGTTAAATCTTCACAAACCAAAAACATATGCATTTATGTATTGACGTGAATTAACTTTTATGTCTGTCCGTTTTTGTTAGTGCGAATTTGTTAAGATTGATGCGGAATGTATGTGTATGTGCGTGTTTTGGGGTTAGATAAGAAATCATTTCTTCCATTATGACATACATAACTTATATGCATGTCTGGCGGTTCCAACTATCAAAATACCATTCTGCACGGAAATACTGTTATTGAGGTGTATGAAACCAGTTTATACAGTGACAGTAAAATTCTATCATTTATTTCAGCATTTATATACAGTGGCGTAGCGAGGGGGGCAGGTGGGGCATTCGCTCCGGGCGCCGGTGGATAGGGAGCGCCAAATCGGGCCAAAGTATCAACATAACTGCGCAACAGGGGCAGCCGGGGGCGCAAATTTTGGGTGTTTTGCCCTGGACGCCAAATATCCTCGCTACGCCACTGTTTATATCTGTCAATTTATACAAACCGCCCTTTGTGTGTGGAACGAAGGTTATAAAATCGTTTGATTGTTGTACAAGAATTAAAAAATAAACTTTTTAATTTCCATCCGTTACCACAGACAATACGTATCATGAACAGCAACGTTAAATTCACAGTCCGTACGAAACCTACTTCAACAGTATCTTCTCATTACACCAAGATGTCATGAACTTGCAAGGCTTCATATCCTCTAGCAGAGACGTATTAGCTCCATTCGCAATTGTCTTTCAGTTGATGTCATCAAAACACGTGTGTTCCCCTTAGTACTCTCTAGACCATGATCATTCTAATCCACTTCTATCGGGTCCGTTCAAAAGACAGCTGCCCAGATCATCCTTAGAGTACCAAGAACCAATCATTCCTTACCTTGCACTGGTTACATGTTCACTCCAGAATCAAACTCAAAATATGTTCTCTGTGTTACATTGTGTCGACTTTTTCCAGTCCAAAAATACCTTTATAACCGCATCCCTTCTATTTTTCTGACACTCTGTAAGAAAATTTACTAACAATTCATGACTCGTATTTACAAATGTCTTCTGACGGAATTCGTTATTCAAAGTACTTTGGGTAATGTCAATACGAGTTATATAATATTATGACTTTAGACCGATTCTGAAACAAAGAGACTACCTGCCCGTGCCTTAGCCATTGCGTCAGCCATGTTCGCGGTTAATTTAAATATAACCTTGCCGCGGTGGTGAAAATGTTTGTTTTGACATCAGTCAGTGATGTCACTGTCGGTTTAGGCTTCGAGACCGGAAAACTCAACATTATATCATATCAGTGCTACTATCCCAGAGAGTTTTCAAAGAGACTGCCGGAATCCATTCAGAACTAAGATAGTCAAATTTTGGGTGGATTCATCACGCAGCAAGACATTATCCTGTTACATTCCTTTTGGAAGCATCAGTACAGGTTTTGATATGACTAAAGGAACATCACGTACTCCGAGACCAAATAGTGCACTCGTAAAAAAAAAAAGAGGAAAAATAGAATTCTCGAAATTTTGACGAGATTTGGAACAAAGGCTTCTGAGGTAAGATATCATAGCCTGAATCTATCTCACTTTCCTACCTAGGTGTTGTAAGGTGTAAACGTTATTATTTGCATTTAATTAATTAGAAATTTAATCTTCTATGTACATCTGAATAATCATCATGTCGTAATGTAGCGAATAGCGAATTATTAATATTCAAGATTAATGTATGTTGTTGTTATGATATAATCGAAGTGGATGGTGTAATCTGCTACAATGTTTCATCGTGATGCATAATTGAATTTAATAGTGAGTAGTGTTAGAACTTGTACTTATTTGTATTGAATATATAGTTGTGGATTTTTGCAAGGGTTAGGCGTTGTTGGAGTTCTGCGCGTTTAATTAGGATTTAGCATATTTGTATGTGTTTTTATAAAATAATTTATATGGTAGGAAATGTGAAGGAATATTGTTGATCTTGTAAGTTTACCATATCGAGAATATGGGACATGTGTGTATGTACCAGTAATCATAACGCTATTCTTGTTGTTATAGCCTTTATTAGAAAACAAGCGTGTGTGAAATATTCAGATGTGAATGTACGAGTTCACCAATTTAATTGACATTATGGTATTGGAATGTCTGTGCTAGTTTGCAAAATGTCGTGTGATTGAACAAGAAGACAAAATTATATCTCCCTTCCTTCTTCCACGGGAAGCTTTCCGGGTGGGATAGGAAAGCTACCTGAAAATTAGAGAGAGGAGAAGACGGGGAGAGCACCTGAGAATAGGCAATTGTGCGAAAGCGTAGCGCTGGAGAAAAGAAGGGATACGGGAAGGATATGCAGGTGTAGATATAACCAAAATAGTTTCTGTAACAACTGATGGTGCTCCAAGCATGACTGGAAAAGACACAGGTTTTGTTACATTATTTACAAGACATATGTTGGGCACCCACTGTTAACCTTTCACTGCATTGTTCACCAGGAAGCCCTATGTGCAAAAACCGGCTTAAAGGAAATTGAAGTCATTATGAAATGTGTCACAAAAACTGTAAATTTAATTACTGCACGTGCTTTAAATAACAGAAAATTTGCACAGCTGTTAAATGAAGTTCAATCAGCTTACTCTGGTTTACTAATGTATAATAATGTACGTTGGCTTAGTAGAGGTCGGGTTTTGGAACGTTTCGTAGAATGCCTTGATGAAATTCGAATGTTTATGGATGATAACAAACATAAATGTTCAGAATTAACTGATGTTGACTGGCTCAGCAGACTAATGTTCTTTACAGATTTTTCATTACATCTAAATGAACTTAATACTAAGTTGCAAGGGTGCGGAATAACTGTTGATGAAGCATTTGAGATTGTGAAAGCATTTGAAATGAAGCTGAAGATTTACAAACGTGATCTAGAGAAATATTTTAACATGTTGTGGAGATGATGTGGAGAAAAGAAGGGATACGGGAAGGATATGCAGGTGTAGATATAACCAAAATAGTTTCTGTAACAACTGATGGTGCTCCAAGCATGACTGGAAAAGACACAGGTTTTGTTACATTATTTACAAGACATATGTTGGGCACCCACTGTTAACCTTTCACTGCATTGTTCACCAGGAAGCCCTATGTGCAAAATTAATCAGTTAGATTGATCATTAGAACCTCAGATATCGGCCGAAAATATGTTACGAAACTTTAAAACTATGTTACGAAACTTGAAAAATTTTATGCTAATCTAGAAATTCAAGAAACTGTTGTCAAAGATTCACAGATGAGGCTGTTTTTCGAGATAATTCATGCAACTCTTGAAGAATTTTCGTCGCGTTTTGAGCAGTTAAAAAAATTTGAAGACACTGCAAAATTTATAAAATGTCCAGATACAATCGATTTCGAAAATCAAGATCTGGCCATGTTTTCTTGGATGGAATTACACGATTCTGAAATGCAACTTGTTGAGTTACAGTCCAGTGCAATTTGGAAACAAAAGTTTGTTGACTTGCGAGTGCGACTAGAAATAATTGAACGTGATCAGTTAAATTGATCATTAGAACCTCAGATATCGGACGAAAATGAGGTTCTCAAAGTCTGGAATGACCTGCCTGGAACTTTCAACTCTGATAAAAGTAGCAAGGGCGAGTTTGTCAATTTTCTCGTCTACTTACTCATGTGAATCGTTATTTTCAACAATGAATTACATAAAATCGAATACCAGAAATTGCTTGACTGATGATTTGAGTACAGTTTGTGTATCTTTGAAGAATACAAAATATACTCCAGATATCAAACTGTTATCGTCTACCACACATCAGCAAAAGTCACATTGATTGACTTGTCTATGACTCCTATATCGTAAGCTAGGCTTAAGTCACGAAATAACAATAAACGCTTTATATTGTAATTATAATTTTAAGCTTTATTTTGTCATAATAAAACATTTTTAACAGCTACTGGTGTATGTAGTACCGGTTGAAGAAAAACAGCAGAGTATAATTATATTTATTTATGATAATTTTATTATGGCATTATATATGTAATACCATTCAAAAATCACCCTACGTTTCGGCGTAAAGTCCGCACATTTAGTTTTGGCTGGGGCTTTGCCCCACACCCCGCCAGAATAGCTACGTCACTGGTAGGCCTCTCTGGCACGCAGCAATAATTATATTTTTGAAATTGAAAAATATTGGCACACGATCTAATAAGGATTCGCCAACCCAGGGGTAATACTCACTCACTCACTAACAAATATGAATCATAAATCAAAGGTTACTGCTAAGTCTTTTCCCCCAAACACCTCACATTACTGTACATTAAATTAAACCAATACGACATATTTACAAATAGCCTGTTTTATTAAACAAAATTAACACTGTGTGGAGTTTTCAAACTTAATTTGCCCCACTCAGGGGACAAGCTAAAATTCGACCCGTTGAAGCAAAGAGTTTTCGTAGATATTTAGATATGTTCCGAATAATCATATCGATATGATTAGTCCATTTATCATCAGAGCATTAGCCGACATTGCTCACAGTGACACGCGTGCATCATCCAACAACTCTGAATGAGTTTTAAAATTATATGTCTCAGTGTATCAATAACAGCGCAATTTAGTAGAAAGGCGTATTTCAAGTTTCTGCCCAAGAATGCCCATAAATTAAAAAATGACCACAGTAAATAAACGGGTGCTATAACTTAGGAATCGACCTTGAAATATTCTGTACATATTGCCGAAAGGGCCATTCAGTCGTCCCGAATTCAGGAGGTGCGTTAAATGCCAGTAAAGTACAGATATGTGTATGGACACGAGTGTCTACAAGAAATTTCACGCTCTAAGGAACAGGCGGCATAATCCCATAAGCCGTCAATCATTATCACTGTAGATTTGAGAGCTGCAAGAGGCGCACCATTATTTTGAAAAAAATGTGTGCATGTTCATGGCATAGTTGCATCGTTGAGATGGAAAAAAGATAATTTCATTGTTTCTTGAAAAATAGTTTGAAATATTTAGTTTAAAATATATTACAACTCTTATTAAAACAAACCAAAAAACTTCACACAAACCACTCTAAATTCTGCTTCCACTAGCCACTAATCATAAGTACAGATAACTTATATTTATAATTCCTTTCACGACGACGCTTTTAAAATTTTGGAAAAGATCAAAATTATTTAAATCATAAGCAAGAAAAATCTTGCATAGATGTCTAGGCACGAATCATCTCTCTCTCTCTCCCCTCCATACATGCCGCCGGATATGATAGCTGAGAAGAATGCAGTGCACGTGGAATCGCATCACAAATAGTATTTCCAGCTCAGTACCCGAAATACTGGTCTTTTTTAGAACATGTTTTTCCTCTCTCGTTTTGGTGGTGATGGAAGAGTAATATTAATGGTAGGGATTTAAAGGTAATTGTTTATTCTTGAGAATATGAGCTCAGAGAGTGGTTGTCTGTGTGTATTTCGGCGACAGTGCAAATTGATTAATAAGGCCTTGGTGATGATCCGGAAGTTAATTCTGTTCTCTTTACACACTGTTCTGTTTACAGTGCAGCCTCTAAAAAAAATGCCGGGGAACCTTTGACAAGAACTTCACCGTGAAGTCATCATTGGAGATGTTATAGATTAACATATGATTTGTATTGATTGTCACAGTGGAAAGGTCATAACTGAGAAATATATGTAGAGAACATATAGTGAAATTAATTGTGATGTTTGTCCATGTGTTAATGCGCCGTGCGGGTGACTAGCACAGGTCCGACGATTAATTAAGATGTACCCGGTGTGTGCATTAAACATCAGCAACTTCTTACACTTGAATAGGAAGATTGGGAAGGGAAGGGATGAAGTGCAAGAGTATGTAGTAGAGGAGAATAATACGAAAGAGGGAAAGAAAATGGAGATTGAGTGTATCTGCCTCAGGCAGCATTGGACAAGGGCTTAAGAGAAAATGTGTCGGGGGGAGGGGGAGAAGGGGCGGGATAGAAAAGAATTGCTATCGTAGTTTCAACCAGAAAGCCTCAAACAGCCACAAGAGAAAGATTTGAAGACGGCGGAAAATTAGCATGATTTTAAACTTAATCTCTCTGTCTGCAAATTCACATAATACCAGACCATGCGTTCCTTGGTTGCTGAGTCTAGATCTGGTGGTGTAGATGCTCAGGATACAGGTATACAAAAGGTTGTGTAGATGCTCAGGATACAGGTATACAAAATGATCTAGAAGAAAACACAACCACCCCTTCATGAACATCCAGATCTCTTCAAAAAGCGAGACACTACTCAAAACTGTTGATATTATATGTTTTATGTTTGTGTTTCTTCACAACGAACTAAACCTTAAAAACCCATCTTATATTTGTGGATATTGCGTTTCAATAAATACTACTGTTCTTTCTTGTATGTGATAGTTTGTATTTCATCCCCCTTCTATTCCATCAGCTTTTTGTAAATATAACAATTGCAAGCACTCCTACCATTTTGTCGGTTAGTATATACAGGAGGTTTAAATCACCATACGCTATATGTTGGATAGGGTGCTGGATAGTACCGAAAACAAGGATGTTGAGTAGAAGTTAAGAAAAAGCTGTGTGATGGAGAGTAATTAAAAGCGGTGAGCTGGATATTATTCCAAATATAGATGTCAGTAAGTATTTTTTAAAAAAAAACTTTTAGCATAACAATTTGCTGCAGCTACTGAACTGAACCCTTGAAAACCTATTGTGTTAGTTTAAATATGGATAGAAAAAAATGTTTCACTTTAAATTTCTCAAGCATCCATAAAGGCAAACAATATAAATCTTTGGCGTAATTTAACTTCCATATAGCTTTCAAGTGGCCTACATTATTAGGGTCAGCCACTTCTAACAATGCTTCTGCACAGTGCAATATTTATTACCGTAGAAACTCATTTCACCACATGTTACTACTCCTAGGACATGATAAAAGGGCATACACATTGCTAATTAAGGTCTACGTACCCCTGTATTATCTTGTTGTTGTGGATTGAACGCCATTTTTCAAGGTATGGTAGGTATAACATAGACGGCATATCTGGACGTGGATGAGCCCTGGAACAACCATCGAACCACGAACCTACTGGCAATCTTTCTCACATATCTAATTTGGACACGCCGAAGACTCGAGCGACACTGGGCCCCGATCGATGTGTGAAGAAAATTCATAGAGACGTGAAAGTATAAGCTTCTAAAAAAGTATAACAAATGAGAAAATCGATCAAATTTTCTTGTTCAGAGAAGACGTAGATATAATATAATTATGGATGTTGAATCAGCAAACATAACTGATAGCTTTATTTTAGTTTTAGTTTATATAAATTGTGAACACAATTTTAAAAAAAATTCATTTACAATTTCAACAATTTGTGTTTTAAAGAATAATATATCTTAGAAACAAGATGGCTTTTAAAGTGTTGGTGTAAAGTAGTTTGTTATACCAATACTATCTCAAACTGTGACACTCCAATGCGTATACGTATATAATTATGGTGTCGACAGTAGACTATTGATTTTATACTAGCTCAAGTTCCACTTATCAATTATTAATAAAAACAGACTATATAGATGAGAAGAAAAATAAATCCCAGTTGTGTGATGAACTGACAGTATTAAAAAAGTTTGTTTTCAAAATAAATCCCATATAATTCTCTCTCTCTCTCTCTCTCTCTCTCTCTCTCTCTCTCTCTCTCTCTCTCTCTCTCTCTCTCTCTCACACACACACACACACACACACACACACACACACACATGCCGTGGCCTAGTGGTGGGAGAGCCCGCATCGGATGCAGGAAGTCATGGGTTCGATCCCCGACCGATGTCATGCCAAAGACTTAAAAAAATGGTACTAACAGTTGCCTCGATTGGCTATAAGAAGTTAGTGTTAGAACCGGTCGGCGTGGTGTCAGGATAAAATAGGATAATGTGGCTGGGTGGGACATCATGCTACCTATCGGTCGCATGATGCCCCAGAGCTCAGGCATCACTATAAACTGTCACACTGCAGATATCGTAGAGATATGACTGAAAACTTGCTAAAGCTACGTTACAAAATCCAAATCACACACACACACACACACACACACACACACACACACACACACACACATGGGATATGTGTTGGTCAGACGGGCGCTGTGTTGGTCAGTAAAGATGTGTATTGGTTTCATATTATTGGTGTAATGCCATTTTTGCAGCACATGATAAGTCATACAAGTGGTCAGTACATGTCGTGCACCAGCTCACGGGAAACTACCTCAAGTTTTCCCATATACCTAGACTGATCGAACTCACGTATACAGAGGTATAATGTTACAAATCTGTAAAGAGGAGCGCATTAGACCACTCAGCCATCCGGGTCCCCATGATGTGTTTTGGTGAATAAATCTATGTTAGTAAAAAAAAAAAAAAGGATTTTTATTTTATGCTCAGCAGTGAATTACTTGATTTTCTAGTTAAAATTATATTGATATTTCACTGCAGTGAAAAAAAATAACAATATTTTTTCACTACAGGAACTACATTTACAGGTACATATAAAACAACAGAACATGTACGGTAAACAGCTGACATTACCGTAAGAAATCTGCTCTTTCACTGTGTCACAAACTTGAGGTAGCCAACGTATGTGAGCATAAAATAAAAAAAAATATTTGCTTGAAACGAGTGAATAATGGATACTTTTCATCTCTTGGATAAAAAAAACTCTAGTATTTTCATCCACTCGATGAAATATATCCGTTATTCACTCGTTTCAAGCAAATATCCTCTATATATTTTGGTAAAAAAAAAAAAAAGCATTTGTTATTGTACATAATTCATCATCATCAGTCTCATGACATAGTGTGGTCGTCGACGCACTTTGCTGCAGAACATCCGATCAGTTCCCTCCACTTATCTCGATCACGTTCCATTGCTAGCCCAACAAATTATTATCCATGTTTTTTTATTTTGACTGTTGGTCTAGTGCCAATATCGTTGTCTCCGCAAAAGTTTTCCTGGTTCTTTCTGCGATGTTGTCAGTCCACTTACATAATGATAAAAATAATAAATAATTTTGCATTAAAAATTGCAAATAAGTGCTATGACATTTTTAAGAATTATTGTTTATAACTGTGACTAAATGTATATTGTTTTGAAACTTATTCTGCCAATTGCGTGTTATAAAGATTGAGATTGAGAAGCCTCGGCTTCTGAAAGTGTCAATCTTTGTAACGGTAACAGGTAGTCCTACCCGTAAGACGTATCACATGTTGATCTTGATTTTAGTGCTACGTCTTACGAGCCTAATGACGCCATAGTGTAGTTAGTTCCGATGTCGTCGACATCGGAACGATAAATCAAAGTTTCAGGAATATCGAACATACTTGGCAACCTATATAGACACTCTTCCACTAATATATGTTTAATTAATTATACTTACTGCGCTGTTTTTATCCAAATGGAATCAATAGTTGACACTTGCAAACGGACGCATTTTTTGTTCAGTTGACATACATTTGAATTTGCTGAAATGCGACAGTTGTCGAGGTATGCCGAAGTATGTTTCAGTTAGGTTCTAATCGGAAAATATTTCTTGAACGAAACGAAATATTGCATGTTGTTTAAATAGGCCATATAGAAATAATTTCGTTTCGTGAAAATAAAACAGCTTTATTGAAACTTACTTCGGCATTCCTCAGCCACCATGGCATTGAAACGTGTTTCAAAGGAACATGAAAAATGCGTTCATTTCCTAGTGTCAGAGTTAGAGTCGATCACGATCAGACAGCAAAGTAAGTACATCAATAACTCTTAAATATGTGGATAAATGTTGATACTTATTGCCAAGTATGTGATAAACATGAAAATTTCACCTCTTATTCTCTGTTCAGTATATTTAAAAACACTACACAGCGCTGCTCATTAGGCAGTAAGACCCAGACGCGAGCAAACATAAATATCAGCGTCGGGGCTTACATTGTAGGACTACGGTAACAGGCTGATTCGGACCGTGGTTGATTCGGACCAAGCTGATTCGGCCCAAATTACGGGCTGATTCGGACCAGATTTCTGGCTGATTCGGACCAGATTTTTGGCTGATTCGGACCATGTGAAATATCAATAGGTTTCGTCTGAGATTTAAATGTGTCACTTACATTTGTTTAAGACACGATATTTCACATTATTTCCCAGGTACGTTGAGCAGTTCAAATATGCATTTAAGGAATCATTAACTTCCATTTAAGGAATCGATCATTAAATTGTATGTATATTGTTGGGGACAAAAAATCGCAACAACATTTATTCATACATATTGATCTGAGTTTACAATATCGTAGGGTTATGCCTTTGCTAGATGTATGATGAATTTATTTGTATTGTCTATTTTGCTATATACTAATAGCACTATATAAAACTTATATCTTAAAGGAGAAAGTGAAGTGCTGTACAATTTTGGATTCAGTTCGATAAAATATCACACGTCAGTATCATACGTTTATATTCTTCTAATTTTGTGGACCTCGTAAGACGAATTATATTTTAATAATATTTGTTTTAAGCAACGTTTGTTAATGTTTTTCGGAATTCATAATCTATCTGTAAAGTGTCGAATTTTGAATAAGTACTGAACCTTAAAGCTGAACGCATTGAGCATTAAAATTTTATAACATTTAAACCAGAAAAGTCTTTGTGAAGGGTCACTTTGACCTTTCTTCTCTCCCCCCCCCCACATATGTCAATGTTAAACAATGAAAGGCCAGCATTTTAGATTTGTCCGGGGCATCGCAACGCTGTCCTGAGAAAGTAAACATTTTAACCCATGCCAAGTAGTCATTTTCAAAGGGAAGTTGATGTAACGTAATTCAGAGATTCTAGACTGTCCAAAATCTGACGAAAGATATGATTATCTAAAAATTTAATGCAAATGATTCGTTTTCTTCTACGTATAATGGTGTGAGTCTGAATATGTTAATGCCTTTTTTAATAGCAAGATTTATGTGGAATATTTCTTTATCCTAAAGAAATCATATTTACTATAACTAAATAATGTGTGTGTTACATAGTTTTTCTTATAATAGTTCACATGGTCCGAATCAGCCCGTCATCTGGTCCGAATCAGCCCGTAATTTGGGCCGAATCAGCCTGTAATTCTTTGTAACTAGTGCCAGATAAAAATAGCAACAATCATGCTTCTGAGGAAGTTATATTTAATCGTTACGGGTGCTCCTGCTTTTAGAGAGTCAAGATTTAAGTAAACTTGTTTTAAGCTACACAAAAGAGTCTCTCTCTCTCTCTCTCTCTCTCTCTCTCTCTCTCTCTCTCTCTCTGTGCGGTACGCCTCGCGCAATATCGTCGCTCTATCGCGTCTAAGTATCCTGTAATTTATTATTAAATTTCGGATAGTATCCCTACGCCAGCTGGATCAGAAAATACTTCTCTTAATAATAAAAAAATAGTTCTAATCACTTGTTCAAATTTCTTTAGCTTACATTGAATACTTTATAAGGTCAATCTAAAAAGGACTTTATTGTAATTCAAACTATCTAAGCTTTCTGTATAAAAATGAGTTAACATATACTTTTGCAGAAATAAAGTTGTGTATGCTTCAGTTGTCAGAGTTGAGTAAATCTTGCATGTAGTTTGCAATCCCATAACTCCGTAATAGAAAAAAAACACCGGAACTAAAGAAGTTTGCATGTTCTAGTGTTGTCATCTTTATATATTGATCCGTATCCTCATTCTGGTTACGGCCAAACAGGACAGAAGCCAATATATATTACATTACATTATTCGGGTAAATGTATACATGCATTTGTAATATGCTTTTGGATTAACGGTATTTCATTCCACTATAGTCTATGTATGGCCAAATTAAAGAATTTTAACACTAGAAAGTATCGTTGCGTCACTGCGTGACCTTATTTCGAGTTAAGTTCAATTCGATACAAGATATTTCATGTGGGTCTACAATGTAAGACGCCAACCCTGATATTTATATATTATGTAGACGTCTTAACAGTGTAGGACTTCGATTTGACGTAGGATTCTTTTAGCTTGGCAGAAGATTTCTGCGATTTAGTCTAGCCCCACATTGTAAGACAACATGTTATTTAGATTTTAGTGCTATGGCCAAACCATAAATATCAGCACAGGAGTCTGACGTTTTATCAGTAAAGTATGGCGAAATCTCTGACAACACGAATTACTTTTATTGGTGGAGTCTGATGTTTTATCAATAAAGTACGGCGAAATGTCCGACAATACGAATTATCCTTATCAGTGGAGTCTGACGTTTTTTTTCAATAAAGTACGGTGAAATCTCTGACAACACGAATTACACTTATCGGTAATCTAAATAAACATTATTTATATTACCGATAAGGGTAATTCGTGTTATCAGAGATTTTTGCTGTACTTTATTGATAAAACGTCAGACTCTTGTGATATCAGTGTTGAGGTCTTACTAGGACTACGAAATAGTTATACAAACATTAAGACTCCTTCCCCTCCTCCGATATTTGTGGTTTATAGATCGATCTAAAAAATAAACATAACGAGAGGCATCTTGCATTGCAGGATGTACCATGGTCCATAGGGGCACAAATCTGTGATTTGGATTTTTTATGTAGCTTTAAAAAATTGTCATTTTGCTATGATGTTTGCAGTGTGACAGTTTATAGTGATGTACAACATGATGTCCCACTCTGTCACATTATTCTAACACCAGTCCAAACACAAACCTCTTGATACTGAGCACCCAAATGAGGCAGCTATTAGTACCCTTTTTAAAAGTCTTTGGTATGACTTGGCTGAGTTTGAACCCATGATCTCCTGCATCCAAGGTCGATGCTCTAACTACTAGGCTCTCCATTACAGATCACTGCCATCTCACCTCTGTCTGCATGAGTTTCAGTCTTAAGATTTGGCCAATGTGGTTTGTGAGAAAGTTTGCCAGTAGCTTCTTTTGGGTCGGTGGACACAAATTGTATCTGCCCAGTTGTTCTCTGTTGTGGTGTTTCACAGGGGTCTGTTCCTGGACTCAAGTTGATGCTACCATCCAAGAAACAGAGAGGTGCATTTCTGAGGTGAAATCAAGGATGACATGTAACAAGCTGCAGATGAATGATAATAAAACCGAGGCCATTCTGATCAGAACACAAAGATTTTCTCATTCCCATCCTTTACTTCAAACAATAAATATCAGCAACACCAACATTAAATTCGCAGTCAGTACGAAACCTAGGTGTTACTCTAGACAGTACTCTCACATTGAACCAACATGTCATGAACATATGCAAGGCTGCATATCTTGAGCTGAGACGCATCAGCTCCATTCGCAAATATCTTTCAGTTGATGCCACTAAAACATTTGTGTGTTCATTAGTACATTCAAGACTGGATTATTGTAACTAAATTCTGTCTGGTTCATCTCAATATCTACTCTAGAAACTTCAAAAAGTTCAAAACACAGCTGCTCAGATCATCTATACAGTACCACGATCAGAGCACACCTCCCCACTGCTCTGTACTCAACACTTGCTATCCATTCGATCCAGAATCAAACACAAAATGTGTTCTCTGTGCTACGTTTCACTGATGGACTCCAGTCCAACATACCTATCCGGCCTCACCCATGTGTACACACCAGCATGATCCTTATGCACCTCTTCTGACAATCCTATACTCATTGTTCCCACTATGAAAATGACGTCATATTAACAATGTTCATTTACATACCAGGACCCAGCAATGTGGAACGAATTACTCATGGAAATTAGACACAAAGACACAATGATCCCTTTCAAGGGCGCTCTTAAAACTCCCCTTTTTCGAATGCAAGAACAAACTTAAAGACTAAATAATGTTTCATACCATAACTATTTTTTAAGCTTTTTTTTATGTTTTCCAATTTCATGGTTTTTGGTTTTCTGTAATCATGTCATTACAGATGTTGTAAAGTGCTTAGAGCTTCTAAAAATTAGGTGCTATATAAAGTCATCATTATTATTATTAGATGGCACATGTTCAAAAATAATCGGGAAATCCAGTTTGCCGCATTAATAATGAGCCAGTGATAACAAAATGTTGGAGTATACATGCTTTGAACAAAACATAGCTACAGTGGTGACTCGCTGTGTTGTGTTTTTATTATTTCCCCAAAACTGTAGAACAGTGTAGTAAAATGCTTGAAATTCATTTAGATGCATCAGTCACTGCTCCTTTTCTTTGCATGCCATTGCGATGTCTTTAGGTATTATTACCTGTATTATATATGGATATATCAATGTAGATAAATCACATGTGATTTCCTTTTCTTATAACTTTATAAATTTGCAAGTCAAAAAACAAAATGAATTTTGATAGCTGGCTAAATCTTGAACATTTCAGTTGCTTATATGTCAAAAAGATGTCAGCAGTATACACATTCTATTTAGACTAGTGGTCTCTAGTACATTGTTCAGTATGAAGATGGTTTTTCATTGGATGACAGAATCATAACATGATTGACGTTTTATTTCTTGAATAATACCAACTAGCACCCAGCCTAATACATAAACATGTAACATGGAACATTTTGAATCATAAAAGTGCTTTGCTGAAATTAGTTCTTTGTTCTTGCCATTTCTCCTATACAAGCATTGAAAATTAATAGTTTTCTAATATAAATATAAATATTTTTTTTTACAATTTCTCGATTTCAGGATTTGCCATATATTTGACGGTGTAGTTGCAAACAACAGAATAATGCCACTGGGATCCAAGAAGAATATTGGCCTGAGAGCCTTTTTTCCAGAACTACCACACAACATGAGCAACTTAGACAAAGCAAAGATTTGGGTAAAACGTCATAACAACAATTACTTCATCAACTGGAACCAGGAACAGCTTCAGAGTGTGGACACCCTTCTCAGACCATTGACTATCATAACCCCAGAGCTTTACAAGAGGCATATGAACAGGTATGGCTGAATGGCAGAAGTTTGTTATGTCATTTAAAACATTCCAGATAACTGGTGAAACAATTCTTGAGTGTCAATTAAATTTTGATTATTTTATGCTATATCATGTGATCTGTATCACCTTGTCAACACATATGTTTCACAAAACAATTCACATTGATATTCATTATCCTAGTAGCTCATGGCACAATCTCATGGTGATCTCAGATGATAAAATTAAATTGCAAGAAAATCTTTGTAATGGCCATCATCATCACCTCAGGCACTATTTACCCTTAGTAACCACTGATTATCATACATGTTAAAAGAATTTTTAATTCATATTCTTGAGAGATTCCAACATGGCCCATGGATTGCTGCACTCATCACTTTACCTTCATGCACCCAAACCTATACCATCTTGACCATGCACAAATAACCAAAAAATTATGATACAAAGTTGCTGTTATTGGCATTTGTGCATAGCATTCATACCTGCATATTGACCCAGTAATTAATTCTCGCAAAATCGGTACAACTATACATCAGAATGGATGCGTACGCTCGTAGTGTAGATCTAACATATGCATGTATGTACTTTTATATCCTTATCCACCCAGCATCTAACAAATTTCTTTGTCTTAGTCATGGACTGCATTGTCACCCTGTTCAACTTTATTTACAACGATAGCGCTGTATCTGCACAATTTCCCCCATGAACATGTAAGTTTTATTGTTCTCAAAGGCATCTTCATCTTTCCAATGTATTGTCCATCAGGATATAGAGTTTATCGCCAGTCTCAATCTGAGACGACTTCCTTGTATTCGCTTAGTTTGGATCCTCACACTCATTGAGTCACATTTCGGTGGGACATAGATTCTTTTCTTTCTCAGTGCTATAGCGGACATGATCACACTGGACCCTCGTTCTGTTGGCCCATTTTCAGATGATATTACAGGCTCTAGGGCTGTCAAAAACCACGGAAAACTTACACGGGTACCCGTTGCACAGTTTAACGGGTACCCGGGTACTCATTAGAACATTAAAGACATGTACAACCCTTGAGCAACAATTTTTTTTCCCCCACTAAATTATGCATAAACGTATATGGATTACGCTTTTTCGGTATATCCACCTTCCAAAAATCTCATTTATATTAACATTTCATTAATCCCACAGACCATATTTTAGAAAAGACTGCTTTACATAACTACAATATACGAGTAATCTTGTCCGTGGACTTGTACTTTCCTACAGTAACATGTTCTACTTATAGCAATCTTTGTTCTACTTATAGCATCTGTATGGCTTAGTGAGGAGAAAACAGACTATATTTATTTATGTGGCTACTATATAATATGTCCAAATTATATGTACAACAACTTTTGGAAATTTGCTTATTGTCGATATCACGTGACTGTATGACCTAGGTTGCGAGATTTGTGTAGTCACGTGACTAGAAATGCAAATAGCCAGATCCTGGACAAATTTCAGGAATGATGTACTTTCGTCTTGTCTGTCAGCATATTAAAGGCATAGCAAATGCTATGCTCACGATTTTTGAGAAAAAATTTCATGTTGGTATATCTCGATCAAAGATCGTTCAAGATTGCTGGGCCGGCATGTAAGCTGCTACCCATGCCAACATTAAATGGTGTTGGCAAATTCCAACTTTTTGATAGGAAATGCGCTCTGACCCTACACACCAACAAGAATGTCCAAATATCAAAAATGGGGTGGCAAGGGTCGGACTACTCAGACCAGTGTGCTGCTGATGATACTGTAGTATCATCAGTATTCGTGGGGGATCAATTTTCGTGGTTTTCGTGGTTGCCACAAACCACGAATTTAAATCCCCAACGAAAAATGAGCCACATAGGTTGATGATCCCCAATTCCCGACCCGTTTTTTTTTTTTTACAGTGTTTCATTTAAGTAAGGATAGAGAGAAAATATAGAAAAAGCATAACTTATTCAAACAATAGTAATACTAAACAGAAAGAAAGAAAGAAAAAATACTAGTAATACAAAATAACTGCATATGAAAATTAGATCTAATACTTATTCAAGTCGATCCTTCAATCTTGTGCAGCTGTTGTTTAAACATTCAAATCCTTCTGAAAGCACATTTCATTTTATCCATGCATTTTAAATCCAATAGAACAACAATCCTGTAAAAAAAAATATATTTCTCGAAACACTAAAGCAGATTATTAAAACTCACACTGCACAGATTGTTGGACAAAGCCACTGTTTCAACATCGTGTCAATCAAGTCTCATGGTACTTATAAATGTTTCTCGGGTAAATAATCCCCAAATTAAACAAGTCCAGCTTTCTCGAAACCTTTCATAATTAGGTCCGATCGCTCACTCAGTGTCGCGTGAGTTGCAATTATCCATTTAGCATGAATTGGTTTTATTAACGAGGTTGCAAGGTTTACTCCTACTCTGCACTGATCATCACCTTCTTTTTCCGTAATTATGTCCGTGGCCTGTTTAGCATACCACTCGTGGAAGTGTAACTTTAGTTCTTCTTTGTATTCTTTATTTACGGTCAGGTCTAGTGGTTGAAGCTGGTCTGTACAAGAGGCATGCACAAATAAAGGAGTGATTCCACTTTCTTTCAATATAGTTAGCATTTTCGCACTTTGGTGGGCTCTAAACACATCAAATATTGCCACTGCTTGCTGGTTGCATTGCGCAAGGGGCAGCCGGTCACGTGTTTTGTTCACGTATGGAATGATGACATTATCCACATAATGCAGCATTGATTATTCGTTACACCAGTGTGATTCTGTTTGAGTCACATCCCAGTGGTCAGGGAAAACTACACCATTAGGCAGGCATCTTTCAGACTTCCCTGCGTAAATAATTTGTGGGGGCAGGAGAGTTCCGGATTTTGCTATTGCGAGTAAAATCGTAATCTGCCTCTTGTCATCAAGTGCGGAAACTGACACTTGCTTTGATCCACGGGCTTCCATCGTCCAGTCGCCACCTGGAACCAGTTGGCACCCGGTCTGATCCCAGTTTATTATAAGACAGTCCGGAATATTGTGCTGTTTCACTACATTGTAAACTTTTTTCAAGAACGTTTTCTTAATGTCTTCAAAATCACTGGGTAGCTGTTTTACGCTTTTTGTTCCTTTCCGCTTTACAAATCCCATATGGCGAAGTAGCGACCTCGCCCAATGCTTGGTGATGCTGATGTGCCCACCGTAACGTGCCAGCTGGCTGCGAGCATGCTTGGTAATCACAGCCTCTGCCCCAGCCATTACAATCCTAATATTTATAACTCCTGCATTAATTCTAACTTTATTGATCCAGTCCTGTACCTCTAAATCAAGCATGCTTCCTAGCATCAAAGGATTGCCCCGGGGTGATTTTGGTAAATTTAAACGTTCTTGCCCATCTTGCTTTTTTAACTTTATGTATTGGTCCCGCATACTCCGTACAGTGGTCTCACTGATAGTACAACTCAGATCGCTACTGAATTTGCGGGCTGCCTTGGCAACACCATTATCGATGGAATATCTGGCTATCTTTGCCCGTAATTCCTCGCTATAACAGTTATACTCTCCTCGCTTTCTTTTCCGGGACACAGACTGAAGCAGTGGTTCTACTGCGTCATTAGCTGCCTGGTAAGCGAGAGCCTGCGCCGGGTTCTCAGCTTCTGATGGGTTAGGAAGTCCAGGAACCGAGGGTGATCTAAGTTGAATTTTACCACTCATAAACAACTGTTTTTTAAGCCATGATAGTCATAAAGTACTGATATTGCAACTTTATGGACAGTGGTTTAAGTAAGAGATCATTCAAATGTACTTTAATAACTGATTGGTCTGGTTTTGTTGGCGGCGTCGGCTTCCTTTGATCTTGAACACTCAAACGAAAACATGGCGAAACTGATTAATCCTGACGGGTGTTTGATATGTGCTCACATAGGTGGAAGTATTGTTTTAGTGTTGTTGGCTGAGTCTGCTTTGACAGATGTTAATCACTTGGTCAAAAACATGTTGTAAGTATTGAACTTGCCGGGTCTTAGATATGTACTCATACAGGTGGTAGTATTGTTTTAAACATTAATGTGACCGCCGTTTGCATCGGCATCGTTTTATTCTTATGTATTTTTTATTTGGGGTACTTGTAGAGGTTAAACCATGAAATTAACTACCTTATAATATGCAAAATTTGACAGGCAAAACCACGAATTTACGTCCCCACGAAAATGCCTTTTTTTTTTACAAAACCACGAAAATTGAGCCCAACGAAAATAAATGATACTACAGTATATCATATTTTGATTGTGTTGTTGACAACTTATTTTTGTGAACGGGTACTCATCCTTAATTTTCAGTACCCGGGTTTTTCGCTATGGTTGAGTACCCGGGTACCCGTTGACAGCCCTAACTGGCACAATTGTGCCTTTTTTCAAGTCCACTTAATACAGTGACCATAGTACATCCACAGTTGACTCATGACAGTAATTTCTTTGAAGAAGGCCCTATCAGAAGTGACATGATGTACAGATGATAGTATATATGGCAGAGGACACCACCAGTTGCAGTACTTCTGTACAGTTGCTGGCATGTGATGCCAGAACTGCCTCCCCACATCAGCCTTCTTGAACTGAAGGCTGTCATCAATGCCTTTCAGTTTGGAAGGACCAGCTGTCTGGGATAACAGTGCTAATTATGTTAGATAATTCTCTACCTCCTGAAATGGGCAACAAATCACCTGCCAAGTGTATTCTAGTTTGGCATGTTCAAAATTGGTGCTGCCAACTCCATATCAGTTTACAAATGAGGCACACTGACAGCAGACTTGCTGATCTGGCCAACACTCTCCAGAAAGGGTAAGGTCATTCATTAGGAATGGTCTCTCTGTCAATCAGTTTTTATCAAAGTTTTGCATTTTGGATGTGTCTCATTGATCATTTTGCCACAAGGTGGAATCACAAGCTGCCAGCCTTGTTTTCTCATATTCTGGACCCAGAAGCTTATGTTGTGAATGCAGTCAATCAGTTTGGAGGGCCCTGTTGGCTTTTACCTACCTACACATAGCCTTGGTACCCAGATAATATAGAAGTTGAGTATCAGATTTACAAGATTATTCTGATTGCTCTTCTCAGATGGGGCAAGTCCTAGGTCAGTAATTTACTTGATCTAGCAATAGATCTGCCCAGAAAAATTCTGGCCAACCAAATCTTCTCAAGCAACCATAGCCACCTGTGCCCATACTATCTTCATGCTTGGCTCATGTCAAGACAGCCTCATGAAAGGAAGTATTTAGACCTTTGATGTTGGCAAGAACACCCTTCACTTTGAAGCCATCAGAAGGAAAGTGGCATGTTTTCAAGAACTGGTGTCAACAAAAGAACAATCCTTTTGAGTGCCTCCATCCCTCATCTGACCAACTTTTTCTCTGGATCAAGGTGGAGAATAGTTTCCTTTTGAATGAGAAAGCCCTAGGGTCTCATCCTAGGTGGACATAGACCACAATTAATTTTACTATATGTTCTCTACATATATTTCTCAGCGCTGACCTTTCCACAGTGTGACAATCAATACAAATCATATGTTAATCTAAAATACCTCCAAAGATGACTTCACGGTGAAATTCTTGTCAAGGGTTGATCGGCATTTTTTTGAGCTGCTGCACTGTAAACAGAACAGCATGTACACAGACCACATATTTCACTTCCGGATCATCACCAAAGCCTTATTACTCCATGTGCACTGTCGCCAAATTACACACTGACAACCACTCTCTCTGCTCATATTCTCAAGAATGAACAATTACCTTTAAATCCCTACCAAATATGCATCAATATAACTCTTCTATCACCACCAAAAGGAGAGAGGAAAAAATGTTCTAAAAATAGACTGGAACTACATTCGTGGGTACTGAACTGGAAGTATTAATTGTGGTGTGATTCCTGACAGGCCCAACTTTTTGGGGCAAATTTTAGTAAAACTTTTATTTTTGAATGCCACACCTATTTGAACTTTATACATGAAGTCTTTTTGAATTTCCTTGCATACAAGACATGTGACACCTGCTGGAAAGTGTGTAGTGCAGGTGTTCCATAGGGTGCAAGTGTTGATTCATGTGCTTTTGAGAAACCAAAACTAAATTTGCTATATCTTCCTTAATTATAGGACTTTTTCAATGCTGTAAAAACCTAATTGTACTACAAGATAAGGCCTGTCTGAAACTATGTTGAAAGTTTATACATTTTGATCAATTCAAATTTTAATGGAAATTTAAATAAACATATAAATTTATAAACTAAATTTTATTGAAAAATTAAATTTTCATAAAAGTTTGAAAACAGATTTTGTCAAAGTTTAAGCAGAAAAGTTGATCAATCAATGGTCTTTAAAATAAATGGTGGTTTGGGTCTGTGTAACTGAGAACATTTTTCCCAGGGGTAGTGAAGTAGCATGACTCATAGTGATTTTGGCAACAAACCGCAATATGCCTGTCAAGGTGCATATAGGTGTACACACTAAAGAAGCAACAACAGGTGCTATGTTCCATATTTATTGTGTCAGGTATTTAGGCAGTTATTTGTATAATTAATAGTGCACTCAGATTTAAACATCTGATGGGACCACTTCCATGTTTTATAGGAAAATTGCATTACATTTCAGTGTCGATAACTACAAAAAGCGACAATAAGATAGGAAAATACAGTTTTTAGGCAGGCTTTACCTTACTGAACAATGGTGCTAATCTCTCCCATGAAGATCTAAGCCATGTCCTTGAGGTGCTGTATATTAGTGTGGTGATATGATCACTTATGGCAGTACACTGCATATGTCCTTATGAAACCTTGCTATCACCACCAGACTACTGGAGAGCTTCCAAGCTGATCCACCACTAACACTTTGTTCCAGATACCAGCCTAGACCTGAAAAGATATAAAATGTTTCACTTATATCTAGAAAACAGTAAGATGTATGCAAATGAAGTTAAAATGTGTTAGATATAGTGATTTCCAAATAACATTCAGGCAGCAAGCATAGGAAATAAATATTAAACTTGACAGAGTGACACTCAGAAATGTGAAGTAATAGTCATGTATTAAAGTAATAAATTCATCCTAAAAGTATATGAAGTTTCTATAAGCATACATGTATCTGGTCATTTACAGGTTAAATAACTAATCAGGTAGACTATGCATCACAAACATTAAGGAAATGCGGGGACGGTGAGGTTTGATCATTGGTGGAAACATTAGTACATGCCAGTATACAGGATAGTCAAGCGACAATGTTACTTTTGTAGTAAAAAAGAATATACATTGTATTACTATAAGCAATCTTATTCATGAGATAAATAATAATTCTGGATATTGCAAGAGAATACAGTCAAATGTGGCCACACAAATCAACTACAGGTACCAATACATCCTATATCATAAACTAAATGTGAAATTCTGATCCCCAAAACTTGTAAACAAGAATGGAAATTTGCATATGTGGGACATATACAATGTAATTGTTATGATCAAATGTGCAAAAATAATTCAAATGATCTGTTTGAATATTTAAAGTGTATTTTTAAAGGTGTTTGATACCAATTATTAACCTCAATGGTTCAATAGAATCAGATATCAGCTGATATTACAATACCGCACTCTCTCCAAGTACTGAATTGAAATATGTTACCATACATGGGCATATTAATGAAGAAAATAACATTTTGGGATACATTTAGTGCACACAGCCAGAAATGTGTCTTACAGATTCACTGTAGGTACAATGTCAGCCTATATGATGTACTGAATGTGAACTTTGGATCCCAAACATTTTAAAATATGTGAATATTTGTTCATGTGGGATATGTAACCATGCTAAGATCAGTTGTACACAGTTAAACTCAAAATATCTGTTTGAATATATCTTGTGCAATCTTTAGAGTGTCAGTTAACAAATATTATTAGTAATTAACAATGCATAAATTAAGATGTATCATAAGAATTCACATAACATCATACAGGCCACAATGCCACACTTCACTAATCAATATCTTAGCCAAACTGAACAATAAAATTGAATGCATTTTGTGCTCAACTTACATAATTTTGCTGTTTTCTTACATCCAAGGGTAAATATACATGTGGAAAGTATATTTTATCCCTTCAGCCTGCATTTCATTCTCAGAAAGTTTAAACTGATTTAGTAGAGAACTTGAGTAGGTTCTAGTATAAAGTTTTCATCACTGTCCTCTCACTAAACACCCTGTAACTATATTTGTTAACAATTACTAAAGGCTATATAAGCAGATATGTGTTACTCAGGAAGTCACCCCATCATAAACACATAAATTAACTGATTGGACCCCTAATAAATAGTTTGAATGATCAATACAAAATAGAATCTGTCTTTCATACATTTTAAATGTATGTCTCATTTTGACTTACAAAGATATTTTCTCTGACAAAATTTGACAAATATCCATCATTGTAGCTTGTATATGGTGTAGCAGTATAAATATGCTGATATCATTGGATATAATTTCCAAAAATATTATCTATGTGCATTTTAAGGGGCAAATTTTAATTTTTTAATTTTTAAAAAAAAAAATATTAAAATTTTAAAAAACTAAAATCAATTTTTAAATTTTAATGTCATTTTTCTATTTTAAATGTTAATATATATGACACCTCTAAATTTCATGTGTTTATCATTAATAATAAAAATTTTATAGCATATTAAAGTTTCATCAAAACTGCCTGTACAGGACATAGACCACAATTAATTTTACTATATGTTCTCTACATATATTTCTCAGTGCTGACCTTTCCACAGTGTGACAATCAATACAAATCATATGTTAATCTAAAATACCTCCAAAGATGACTTCACGGTGAAATTCTTGTCAAGGGTTGATCGGCATTTTTTTGAGCTGCTGCACTGTAAACAGAACAGCATGTACACAGACCACATATTTCACTTCCGGATCATCACCAAAGCCTTATTACTCCATGTGCACTGTCGCCAAATTACACACTGACAACCACTCTCTCTGCTCATATTCTCAAGAATGAACAATTACCTTTAAATCCCTACCAAATATGCATCAATATAACTCTTCTATCACCACCAAAAGGAGAGAGGAAAAAATGTTCTAAAAATAGACTGGAACTACATTCGTCTGAACTGGAAGTATTAATTGTGGTGTGATTCCAGGTGAACACCAGACCCAATTAATCATGGCATCTGAGCTTCACTGGATTCAATGGTGGAGTTTTTTTCATTAAGATGAATTAAGTATTCTTCTAGCCAGATATGGGGGTCACAGATCATGTGACCCTAGGCTGTGTTACTATAACAGAGAATTGGTTATCATTCACATTTGGCAGGTGTATCAGACTCATTTGCAGTGGAGTCCCAGATTAGATATAAATGTACTTGGGTCATATGTATAATGAACAATGATAAGGCATACAATTTTCATGCTAACCTGAGGTCTGCAGTTTAAAGTAATGAGTCTGGTGGGATGTGTCTTAACTGCAAGCTGTATTTTTGACACCCCTGGCAAAGGGAATGCAGCTTTTTTTTATTTCTTAGAAGGATACCTTTAGTATATTTAGTACACTCAGTATTCCCCACATTACCTATTCACTTGATCTGATCATGAAACTTAATTTTGAAACTTTTCAGTAAATTATATTTCTCCAAGAATACTTACCCAATCACATTTTTTAACCAATCTTCCACGAGAACACCTCAATAGTGTTTTGCTGAGCTTAAATACTGGTGACATCTGGGGCAGTAGAGGGAGGTAAGAAGCAGGAGATGTTGCCCTTTGTCTATATGATATAGTCAGAAAAGATAAACTTTCATCTTTAAGTAGGACTGGATAATGGAGGTAGCAGGCTTATATTACTGCTGTTATTGTGATGGGTAAGTGTCCAGCATCATAAGTAAAATAACTCCTCATGGCAGAAGTAATCTCAATAATATATTAAGGGTATAGCTGTTGGTATGTCCAGAGACCAAGACAAACGCTTATTATTTGCTCATAAAATCTTGACAACTTATTTTGTACTTTGGCTGCCTAGTCACACTGATGTTAAGGGTAATGAAAAAATTAAAGCTGTCAAGCAGTTCTGTATTGAATGTATTACTTATTGGCTTTAAATGCTATATAAATCAGCATGTTCAGTCAGCATTGGCAAAAAATGTAGAATACAAACTCAAGAAACAATTTTCAGAAAATCAGAACCATTATTAAAGATGTGGCACCCCTTTTGTACAATAAATTGCAGAGATGTGATGGTATTGTGTGGATTTCATACACTACACACTTACCTGACCTATATCTAGCTTCAGAAGGCTGAACCTTTGTCAGAGTGCATGCTTTGCCAGTGTCCACTGGCAGTAGAACATATTCTTGTTGAGTGTGTCAGCTTCCCTGCTGTGATGATATGGGTTTTGGATGTTAACCGAATTATGAGGTTTGTGGAACAGATTATGATGCCATTATTGTAACATTTTACCATCATCTTTTATTGTTATACCTTTGAAAAAATATTTTAAATCTTTTGTTGTGTAGGAATACTTTTTTTTTGTTTTAAAGGTTTATCTGTAGATTTTAATAATTTGTACCTTTTTATTGTATAACCCATCTTTGAATTGGCCCTGCATGGCTTGGATTGTGTTGATGTGCTTTTAAATTACGTGTGTGTGTGTGTGTGTGTGTGTGTGTGTGTGCAATTTGGATTTTTAACATACTGGTAGCTTTCATTTTTAACTTATATCACTACGATATTTGCATTGTGGCAGATTAAAGTGACGTCTAGCACTGGGTCCTGATGCTGCAGATGTGGCATCAAGTCCCACCCAGTCTTAATATTCTGATACCAGACTAACCACTAACTCTGACCACTTAATGAATTACATGCATACATATTATTACATGCAAGGACAACATTAATATTTGTTGATGTGAGATGTGAACTGGAAATTAGTAGCATTTGGAATCACATGGAATCTAGTGCTGACTGCTGTGTTTCCTCCAGCAGTGACAGTTATGGAATTGTTTCCAGAAGTCGATGTCAGTACAAAAATATTATTTGAACACTTCGTGATATGATTCAAAATATTATGTGAATGTGGTCAAATTGCAGAATTAATGTGATTTGTCATTTTAATTAATAATTTATCATTAGGATAGGTGCCCAAAAGTGGATGGGTGGTTGATAACGATTTTTTTTACCAAAGAAATCTAAATAAAAATTACAGAGCAGTTTATAAATGAAAAATTGTGCCTGGTATTTAGATTTCAGTTTTCCTTTTATATTTAAAACAATATTAATATGAATAAAACAAACAGTCTTATTAAAATTGGAACTGGGTTAGAAGCAGACTTCAGAAAACTTGAAAAACCTAAAATTTCATACTGAGATTAGAGAATTAGTAAAAAAATCTTTTAAAAAAATCCTGAAAGAAACTAATAATTTTTTTTAAAAAAATCAACAAAAAAAGATCAAAGAACTGCTCTACCCTAACCCAACAAAAATTCTTTTTTTTGGGGCACAGTTTTTCATTAGACTGGCATAGCAGTTGCAAATTTATTAGCACGTGCCGGTATTTTTTTAATTATGAATTTTTATTAATTTTCACTTTATTTTATTTGTATTTTATTTAGAAATAAATGCAGAGCAAACTTAATCAAAATTTTAAAAATGTTATGCACACCATGGAAATAACCTTGTAACTGCTTTGTGTCTTGAACGTCAGTTTTTGTTGAAACCTTCAGAAAATTCTTTAAAAACAACCCTTAACATTTAATTTTACTTCGAGCCTTGTTGTAACAAACCCTGCCACATGTCTCAAAATGAATGCTGTCTACTATCCCCATGGTTAGAGCGATTTTGCAAACACATTGTTGAAACAAAGCTGTCATATATCGGTTGGGGCAGTGGAAATTACTGCCTCTCACTATCATAAAAGTTAGGATGTGGTGGCAGAGTCTGCATGCAATTGAATGGATAATTAATCCATTTGTTGGGGCAGTTGAGTACCTCCCAACATCCTGCACTTGACAAAATACAGTAAATTCCCAGGATGTACATGGACATGAGTTCAAACAATCATGGAATTATCAAGTAAATCAGAGTGATTATTGTCAAAATAATCTTGTCTTATGTGGAACTAATGAACCAATCTACCCCCAGACATTGATTAATTATCGATGATAACAAAAAGCATAGGTCTCTGGCATTATTAACCAGTTTGAAAACAGTTGCATGCATCTACTCAAATGAATAATTCAGAATTGTACCGGTACTGAAAAATAAATATTAATAGTATTAATATTTATCTTATTATTGATGAATATTTAATTCACTGTGTGGTAACATTTTTAAATATGTAGAAGTATTTGCAAGGTGTTACTGAAATATCAGAAATTAGATAATGGCAATTGAGCATATGACCAAGAAAGTACATGTACCTAGAAGTGCTGTGAAAATGAACACAAATGGCTGAAACAAGTTTCAGGAGACCTTGTGAAGTTGTGCTCTTGTCTATGCAGAGTATTCAAAGAAATTAATGTCTTATTGGTGAAATACAGTTATTATTTTTTGAGTTAATGTTAAATAATATCTATTGAATTAGAAACTGAACTGTGTTTAGCTTGATCCAGATTGATCAGTGAGAAAAAACATGTCAATTTTAGATCTGCCATTATTACATTCAACTGGATTCATGCAAAAACTGATTTATAATTGTCAGTTTTTTTTTGTTTTCTAATTTCATGGTGTTTTTGTTTTTTTGTAGTCATATCATTATAGATTATTAATTGACTGTAACACACTTTTGAGGTATAACAGGTTTTAGATCAACATTAGTTAGTGACACTGGAAGATTGCGAACATGTTCTCCACACTTAGCCATGTTAACCCATAAGCTGTTTATGCGTGGACTGTGTAAAGTTGCATTTGCCATTCTGATCTTTTCACATATTTGTTTGAGTGTATGTTACAGATGCATTTGAAAACTTATTAAAAGTTATTTTCATGTGTTATCATCTGCCAATCAGGTATGAGTAACTACATGTACTGGATTTCCCAAATGGCAATGTTATGCATCGAATGCAACAGTCATAAATATAAGGGTCAATAATTAACACTGTCACCCATGGGTGTAGTCACTACAAGTCTTTTGCATACCATATCAAAAGAGATAAAAACATAAAAATAAAATATAGCACCAGATTGGTATCTTGAC
The DNA here is from genome assembly GCA_029339505.1 of Unio delphinus. Classification (NCBI taxonomy): domain Eukaryota; kingdom Metazoa; phylum Mollusca; class Bivalvia; order Unionida; family Unionidae; genus Unio; species Unio delphinus. Next base: position 8,761,800 of record JAQISU010000051.1, on the reverse strand, counting down.
ATTCCATCCTTACTTCTCTGGTGGTCTAGGTTTGAACCCCAGCCAAGTCATACCAGAGACTTAGAAAATAGTACTCACTAGGGGCTCAGTATAAAAGAGGTTAGTGTTAGGATTGGTTAGTCTGGTGTCAGGACCAAGTGTGGCATGATGCTACATATCTGCAGCATGATGCCCCAGTGCTAGACATCAATAAAAACTGTTGCACTGCTGACATGATGTCATCCTAAGCCACTTGATGTCTGCACGATAAATAGTTCATCGCATAAGGGTATTCGTGCTGCACAAGGGCAATAATTCATCAAATAAGGGTATTATTGCAGCATACACAGGTAGTTTTAACACATAAATGCATTAGCACAGCATACAATGGAAGTAGTTAAACATATAGGGGCATTAATGCAGCATGCTACAACAGTAATCTGTCATGCGTGGGAAATAGTTTGTTGCCAATACATCTGGTAAAATTTACATGAAAAAAATTACATGGTATAAAATCTCAACATTCATTAGCTCATATGACAAGAACCATCCTACTCAGTTTTATTCTGCCTAGCTTAATCTGATTTTAATCTTTTATAATCTAATCTGTTTGCTTTCAGGAGTGAGTACTGTCGATTGGTGAAGCTAAAATACTGTATGGAATCAGATGCTGACTGGGCAAAGGACTTCCGACAGAGGCTGGCTATTAAACCATCAGAAGGAGGTTTCAGAAGTAATTACTCTCATCTTTGTTGACTTCCTGGATTTTTCTCCCCGTTTTTACTGGCAGCACATCTGTCATGCACTTAAACTTTACAGCAGTAAAAATACTAATCAAGACTTGTATAAACATAATCCTATTATGATAGCTTTCATAACTGTCATCCATAGTATGATGTGGCTTGAAGTACATTGAAGTTTACAGACCACAGTTTCTCATAATAAACACCTGCAAATACATCTACATAATAACAAATGTCACCAAACATTTCATTTTTAAATACCCATTTCCTGCTTTTAAAAATGTTTTGAAGATTTTCATTAAATAAACTTTTTTCTTTAAAAGTACCAGCCCTGACTTTGGAATTGTGCTCACCTGGACTTGTATTTTCAGTACACAAACCTAATTGTCTGAGTAGCTATTCTGAAAACTTGTATTAGGAGATTTGCAGTATACAAACCTAACTGGGTAACCATTGCAAGTACTTGTATTAGGAGATTTGCAAAATACAAACCAAACTGGGTAACCATTGTGAGGACTTGTATGAGTAGATTTGCCGCATGATAACCTAACCAAAATAACTATTGTGAGGACTTGTATTAGGATATTTGCAGTATACAAACCTAAGTGGGTAACCATTGTGAGGACTTGAATTAGGAGATTTGCAGTATACAGCCCTAATTGAGTAACTGTTGTGAGGACTTGTATGAGTAGATTTGCAGCATACTAACCTAACTATATAACTATTGTGAAGACTTTTATGAGGAGATTTGCTGCATACACATCTCTATAACATGTGTGTTTTTGTCATTTGACACTATGAAAGTAGGGGATGTCTACAGCATGCTCAATCAGTCAATATGAATTAATGTAGATGCTGCTTAACAGAAACGATTTAGATAAAAATTATAACTTTTGGCCTTAAGTCTTTACCATTGATTGCTGTCATATATGCCAACAGCGCCTAGTCCGACCACACACTGTTTACACCAGCCAGTAGTGATGGCTATGTTGGACTTTAAATTAATCACTGCCTACCCTCAAGGGATTATTTGTGCCATTGCCAAATATGACTGACCAGAGTCATAAGTGCCTGGCATGAATAATTGATGCCTCTGCATAAGGCAGAGAGGTACAAGCTGACCCAGACGATGATCTGGACAACAATATTGACATTATTGTCAGGATTACATGGGTCCTTAACCAAGCAGCTCACCATATTTGATGGCTGTGGCCAATTTAGACCAAATCTGATGGGACATATGTCTGTGGCTAGTGGCACTTAAACTGCACTATACTCTTGCTATATGGACAACCCCATTTGGGTCTCCATGTTTTTGGGACACATAAGTCAATGTGTAATTGATAAAAGCCACAATCCACAGGCTTTTACTTAATGGCTGTTTCTGATTTGGAAAGCAAATGGCAAGCTAAGACCCATCATCGATTTAAGTTGCTTCTACTGATTCATTGCACCTGCAAAATTCATGATGGAGACGGCATGGTCAGTCTGCCTTTCAATCAGGAAGAGTGAGTTTGCCATCAGTCTTGACCTGCCTGACGCCTACTTTCACATTCTACTGATTCATTGCACCTCCAAAATCCATGATATGATGGCTGTCATCAAAGCCTTCCACTTATACTCTCAGGGTAAACTGTTCTCATTATGCTCAATAACTCAGTTGTGGTGTCCTATCTCTTTAAACGGGTACCAAATCACCCAACCTAAGTGTTCTAATTTTGCATTTTATACTTTGGTGCAAGAATCAGATATGATTTTTCTTCTTTTATTTTAATCTGAATTTCACAAATCTTCTGACTCATATTTTTCTGGATATAGTACATTTTTTTAATATCATCTCTGATCTTGTTTTTTAATAATACAAAAATAGGCCTTTCCAGTCCCTTGTAAATTATTCATTCAATATATTAGTTAGCATATGACTCTCATAAAGAGTATTCAAAGGTTTAAATTCATCCAATGAATCTTCGTGAAATGGAAACTGATGGCAATTGAAAGAAGAAACAGTGCTTGCAAACATGACATTTGTTAAAATTTTGCCTTATTTCAGGTTTGGGTGAAGCTAAGCTGCATGCTACGGAACTGTGGCGGACATACAGTGAGTTATATGATGCTCAGAGAGCTCGCTTGTACAGTGCAAAAATAACTACAGCAAAATCTTTAGCTGTTAGGCGAGTTAAAAATGCTCATGGAATCAGTAGACGACGGACCTTTAGCTATCCTCAACCTACTGCTACAGAAACTTACAGCATTTTATCAGCACCCGAGTCATCGTCAACCACAGGATCTGAGTTGGGTCTAGTTTCTGCAGATAATAATGTACCTGTGGTAGATCCAGACCGTGGAGATATAACAGCAAATGATTTCCTGATGATCAAGATTGAAGAAGATGATGAAGACTTTGGTATCGCATCGGGGCATAACCACAGAGATCCATCATCATTAATTTTTCCAGAACTTGATTCTTTGAATATGTCGATCAGTGATAAAGTAGCAATTATTCGTGACCGAAAAAGATGTGGCTATTTTCTGAATTGGACAGTAGAGCAGCTAGCAGGGGTTGATCCAATAGTTCGACCTTATTGTTTGATTGATGATGAAACTTACAAAAGATATATTTTTAGTGATGAGGGGCAACTATCTTCAGCAATTTCAACAATATATGAGAGAACTGATGGCTGGGCAGTTGAACTGAGACTTAAAATACTTGCTTCACCTGAACATGGGGGTTTTACAAGTTTTCATGATTTCAAAATGGTAGTAGCTAATCTGCTTCGAAAACATCTTAAAAAGCACAATGATGAAGAGACAGTAACCACAAGTAGTAGATGTGAGAGTTCCATTGAACCTATAATCAGTCAAGAAGAAAAATCAAGAAACAAAAGTGATATAAGTAACATTCTGACAAACTATGCAGTTAATTTTAATGAAAGCAGAAACACTGGTGGGGCAACTGATTCACAAAGAGCAAGGGAGGCTGAAAATTCTCAGGATAGACAAATTAGTCAACGAATGAACATAGATCCTTGTGGGTCTCTGGAAATTACTGCTGTTAGTCTTGATGATTCAGAAAGTAACCACTCAGACTTAATACCTGACAGTTTTTCACAAAGAGCTAGTGAACAGAACCAGTCTGGTTTTAATGTAATGTCAGCAAGAGATCACTTTCATCAAGATGCTTGGAACAGAGAGGAAAATAATGCAGTATCAGTACAGCTATGTCAAGGGAGACAACTTGGATCAGACATGAAACGATTCTCGAGTCTGGGACCTGTTCAGAGTCCCAGGCTATCTAAACACAGAAGGCCTTTGGTTCATGATAAGCAAACCTGTGATTTTAATAGAATTAGCCCAAATATAGGAACAGACAGCAAAAACTATACCAGGGAAAGCAGATTGGGCAAGAAGCCAAGAACAGATATACCTAATCACCAGCATGAATCTGCAAGCAGTGTTGAAGATTTGCCAATAACAACCAACATTCATACCAGTAATAATTTTGACACATTCATTTCTCTTATATGGAAAATGAGGTCCGAATTGACTGCCAAATGTCAAGATACACCAGCTGTCAGCTGGCATGACAAGCTCCGTCCCCATTTGCCACTCATTCGGTCACAGCTTGGAGAAACCTACACTTTGCCAACCACTATGTCAGAATGCATAACAGACCTGGTTCTTGTGACATTGCATCATAGACTAAAGAATGAAAGCAAGGCTATGAGCAGCAAAGAAGACCTGGTAACATAGGTAAATTTTGTGTAAGGAGGATATTTTTTTAAATGCTTATGTCTGATGAGATGTGGTAGTCACTTTTCTGTCTGTGATGGACATCTTATTGTCAGCAAAGTTAAAGTTTTGCATTCACATTTTACATATCTTGTGTATTATTCGCTCCACCAAATGAACATTTTTTGATAATATAACTAAAGTCTATAGAACATGATGTGCAAGGAGTTCCTGTATCACTATTCTCCTTTGGCAAATCATCATGGTGGAAAATGGTTACGTTTTGCATTGACATTATTGAAAATCACGGTAATCTTCAAAATTTGGTGCTGGTTCATTTGCAACTTCAGGACTATGTTTAAATCACTGATAATTTAGGAATTCGCCTGGAACCTCTTTAAAGATAAATTTTGTTTTATGACTGTAAACAGTGTTCAAGTTTTGTTAAAATTTTTTAAAGCCACATTTTTAATATCTGTTGCTGTATTCAACTGAAACTTTGGGAGAATCTTATTGTTAGTAGTGGGTTTATGCACCATTTAGTGACGAGAGTTTATCTTGCCTACTCATGTATCATGTAATGTTGATACATAGATGGTACAGGCATATGGGTGCAAGTGAAAGACAGCAGATTCCAGGGAACACTCATTGTAGTCACATCACCAGTCACAGACTGATAAGTTGCAAAATTAGCAGAATTAGATCCAGCTTTCATTTTTGATCTTCATATGGGCAGTAGTTATCTCATTAAACCAAATGTCTGGAAAAATGACTGCTTTTTTTTAACCTTAGAGTTTCCAGCTATAATTTTAAAAAGGGGACTTTATGAATTTGTTTCTTGGCTTGGCAAGCATGGGTATCTAAGAAAGCTTGCCAGTAGCTTTCTTTAAGTCGCTGGTTCTTTCCTTGGTACTTCCTTCACCAAATATACTGGCAGCCATGTATAACCTTCAATGTTCTGATAAATGGCATGAAATCCCACAAAACCAAAAAATTAATTTCAATAAACTTGAAGTCAGTAAACAGAATCCTGTCTTCTCTGGAAACAAAACAAAATTTCTGATCTCAAATGCCACTTTTAACACTGAAATAAAACCAGAGACTTAATCATAGCTTAAGTGGAAAGGTCTTTGTAACCCATGATGAGTAAAATAAGTCTTACAAGTGTTATGAAATCCTAAATGTATAAGATGTATTTTAAAAAACTGATTTGCTTCAAGTGTTTTGTAAAACCATAAAAGCAAATGTTTTTATATGAAAGGGCACCTGTTCATAGTGATGGGAATCGGTCAGAAATTCATAATCGATAATTGGTCTCCTTAAACAACTGATCATCGATCATAATCGGTTACTTAGAGCAAATTTTAATTTTTTTAAAACAGTTATATATGTGATCAAGAGTTCAATATGTTTATAAATGTACAGGAGTAATCTCTTTTAATGACGTATACTTTAACCTGACAATAATATTACATTGTGTGTTACTTTTGTTCTACAACTTTGTTAAATGAACGCAACTTTTTATGGCTGATCAGTCATATGTAACTGAAATACTGCTACAATCCCTCAAAATTCTTTCATTCATATGTGATGTGTCTATAATTTAAAGTATTGAAGGACATGGTTTTCTTGTTTGTTTATAATACTACAAAAGATGTTGTAATTTAACTGAAACAAATCAACAAAATGTGTTTAAATTTATTAACTCAACAATTGAACAACTTGACGATGTAATAATGACTTTATGTTCCTAATTATAAATTGTAACGTGTTTTATTTGTAGTTGTTATAGGATTTATAAATTTCAGGTCAACTTTTGTGGTTTTACTAACCTTTGTGCTTTGCATACCGTATTTTCCGGCCTATAGGTCGATGCGGAGTATAAGTCGAATTGACCAATTTTGTAAATTTTCCATCCTTCGTCTATATATAAGTCGATTCGGAGTATAAGACGAGGCCAGGTCAATAACTTGGCTTTGTATTTTATACTACCGGTAGTAACTTCCAGTTGCATGAATATTGATGGTATCGTCGTATGATATTCCATATTACCGCAATATCCATTGCAACAAGAGCTATGATCATTCCTTCCAGTTGAAAGTTTAAACCTGCGGTAATTTATTTGAGAAACTTTGTCAAATACAATTACGGTACTTTATTCAGAGAACCATGCATTGGTACATACACGTGTCTAATTTATATATACATGTATAATCTATTGCATGAAAAGAGTATCAGCACCGTGTACTCACCAGCGAATCTTGTAACATACATTGAATCCATAATACAAATATTTCCATCGAAAATATCCACACACGGATGTAAAATATTAAATAATTTTGTCACAGATCATTATTTGACTGAATTCAATGAAAAGAAAATAACAAAAATTACGTAACGGGTGTACATAACGAATGATGAAATAGTACTTGTTCGTATATTAAATAATGGAAGTTAAAGTGTATTCTTATAATAACTACATGTACGTCTCAGGATCTTTGTCTCTGAATTCAGTCATTGTAAATTTCAGCACTTTTTCCCACCCAAGCTGCTAGTCAAAGTCCTTTGAACTTGCCGCCCAGCTAGCCCAGCTATTGCGTCATGTTCTTTTGATGTACTCTAATAAATACAGCAGGCAGAACTGGTTGTATTTTAACCTGTACTAAAGCAATGAAAACAATGCCCATGGCTAAATTCATTACATGTATTTAGATCTAGAGAAGGGAGTGGGCATCATTTATTGTTGTACTTAATCCCATTGATATGAAACACGAGTAGCGTAATTGATGCAGATTAATGATAAAGACCAATGGGGTACCGGCAATATGGTAACTAGTATCGGTAGCTAAAGCCAATATCAAGGTCGAAACAATTACGGCAACTGGCTTTGATTGTTGTTGGAAATCAAATACAAATTTATCAACAACCGGTATAATCAAAGAGAGACACCGAAACGTCAGCTGGTTAAGAATGAATATAGGTGAAGTGTTGACATTACAATTTGCTTTAAACTGAATTGCGAAACTAATCACTGATGATCTATTAGTACTGGTGGTCCATCTATATATCTGATTTTAGTGTAGTTTAAACCTACGGTAATTTATTTGAGAAACTTTGTCAAATACTATTAGAAACATATGATTTGGGGGATTCAGTAGAATGCATGATCTACATTATTTTATAAATAATCATAGAACGCTCGAGTTACTATGGATTACATCCCTTTGTAGGATCAATTGGATCAATAAAAAAAGTTATGCCGGTAATTGCTCACGTGTGTCCAACATTATACTGGAAAATCAAATATTAATGGATCAGTTATTTCATATTTTTTTTTTAGGAACAAACAATATGCTTTGAATTAGTACAGTACACTATAGAGTATAGACCGTAAGTGTGCTATGCGGCCCGGTGAAGTTTTTACCGGTAATTGTTTTCTTTTATTTTATGTTTGAGAAATAAGAAAAAACACGCAGAATGCAAAATAAATAATGACAAAACTTACAAATATAAATGCAGTCATATTATTTTATGACAATTTATTGACATAGTAATTTAACATGAATTTGTACTTCTATGTGACCTGTTTTCGATTATGCCGATTATAGAGCAATATCAATAGCATACCGGATACTGTAATCCATATATAAGTTGATGCAATTTCAATGACAAAATCCATATATAAGTCGGTTCGGAGTATAAGACGAAGACCGAATTTTCAAGTAAAAAAGTCTCGACTTATAGCCCGGAAAATACGGTACACCTAAAATGTAGTCTCCCTTAACATACAATCGATTATGGAGTTCACAATCGATTATCTTATTGGTTTGCTCAACCATATGATGATCAATTATAATTGATAATCGATAATTGAAACAACACTACCTGTTCACATCACATTCTTATGTGAAAGCTGAACCTCCATGAAATAAAAAGCCTTCAAAACCGAAAGAACTAAATTTGATCAAGAGGGAACATGGTCTTGAAATGTTTTACTCCATTAAAGGCAGAACAGAGTGGTCACAGTATCTATCAGCTCATTTATTAGTCTGTCATATTGAACTTATGTTAATTTTCAAAAGTACTTTACAGATTTATCTATTGGTGAGATTCTTTTCAGTGTTGTTGAACTTTGCATTTACTTGAGAGAATCACCAAGGGGTAGTAAATATCTCGTAAGATCCTTAGGACAAGTTGGATAATGGGCAAGATCTGTGAATATTAATGAGATAATCTTGCATCAAATTGCTTGATCTTTACAATCCTAAAAGCCCAATTTCTGATATTATTTGGGTCAGACAAGGAATATACTGTATGTGTGTGTGTGTGTGTGTGTGTGTGTGTGTATGTGTATATATATATATATATATATATATATATATATATATATATATATATATATATATATATATATATATATATATATATAATCTTTGTGGATATTGATAAGATCTCAGATGAGTTTGATCATGTGTGAGATCCATGCATATTGAGATAATCTTGCATCTGATTGGCTGACCTAGTTACCACTTTGGAGGTCAGATTTCTGATTCAGTTTTGATCTTATCAAACTTGCAATATGGGTTTATTTCATCGAGATCTTGGTTGGATCCAATAATAGGCAAGATCCACTCATATTAATGGGATACACTTTCATCGGATTGGCTTTTATCGTTAAGATCTTGGATGAGTTCACTTATGATTTGGATACACTTTAAAAAAATCTTGGATGGGTTTGATAATGAGTGAGTCCATGTACATCAGCAATGTAATCTTGCATCTGATTGGCTGAGCTTGTTACTTGTTGCATGCAAAGTTGTATGTTTCTATTATCAGGATCATGCATCTTATTGACTTGACTTCCTGCCATCCTTGAAGCCATATTTGTAATCTATTGGATTTATAATCATCAAGATAATGGACAACTTTGATCATGATTAAGAGACTTTTTATTAATTCTGCCAATTTTTAGAAAGAATTTTTATCAGGATATAGAAATATAAGTCAAATCAGCATGATATACAGTTAGAATAGAATGTGTAGGTACACTACTACATCCTGCAATGGCTTATCATAGAATAGATATGATGCAAGCAGCGGAGACCTAATATATTTTTATCTTTGATTTACCGAATTTTAGATTTCAGCAATATAATTTATATGAACTCTGGGTACATATATGTTCAGTTTTGTGGATTTTGAGCTTTAAGTGAAATTTAAATTTTGTGCTTAAACATATTCATCCCTTTTCTTTTAATTTACAGTTATAAATACAGTAACAGTACAGCTCTTCCTCTCCATAATGCTTTTCATTGCAATCAAAGAAATAATGGTGTATCCTGAACCACTTACACCTAACACAGAATGATATTCCAGCAAGATTATATCATAATGAGGGATGTTCCAGCAAGATTCAATCAAGAGGGATGTTCCAGCAAGATAGTGTCATAATGAGAGATGTTCCAACAAGATTGTGTCATAATGAGAGATGTTCCAACAAGATTGTGTCATAATGAGAGATGTTCCAACAAGATTGTGTCATAATGAGAGATTTTCCAACAAGATTGTCTTAATGAGAGATGTTCCAACAAGATTGTGTCATAATGAGAGAATCCAACAAGATTGTGTCATAATGAGAGATGTTCCAACAAGATTGTGTCATAATGAGAGATTTTCTAAGAATACTATCATAATGAGGGATGTTCTAAGAAGGCTTTCTCACAATGAGGGATGTTTCAACAAGGCTGTGTCATAATAGTGGGTGTTGTAAGAAAACTGTGCCATAATGAGAATATTCCAAGAAGGCTGTGTCATAATGAGGGTTGTTCCAAGACTGTCATAATGAGGGTTGTTTGAAGACTGTCATAATGAGTTTTTTTTCAAGAAGACTGTCATATTGATGGTTGTTTCAAGAAGACTGTCATGATGAGGGATGTTTCAAGAAGACTGCCATGATTAGGGATGTTTCAACAAGGCTGTGTCACATTTGAGGGATGTTTCAATAAAGCTGTGTCATAATGAGAAATGTTCCAACAAGGTTGTCTCATAATGAATAATGTTTCGTCAAGGCTGTGTCACATTGAGGGGTGTTTCAAGAAGGTTGTCTCACAGTGAGAGGAATATTCCTAGAAGGCTGTGTGATAATGAAGGACATTCCAACAAGACAGTGTCATAATGAGTAATGTTTCAACAAGGCTGTATCACACAGGAATTTTTCAAGACGGATGTGTAACAGTCCAGGATGTTTCAAAAAGGCTGTGTGATAATGAAGGACATTCCAACCAGGCTGTATCATAATGAGGGATGTTCCCAACAAGCCTGTGTCATAATGAAAGATGTTTCAATGCTGAGGAGAAGTTCAAACTTTCAAGAAGTTTATTATCAGAATAAAGGATGTTCCAAGAAGGCTGACAATATGAGGGATAATCCAAGAAGGTTGTCACAGTGAGGGATGTTTCAACAAGGCTGTCATAATAAGGATGTTCCATCACGAGTTAGTCCTAATGCACAAAACTACAAGGGAACCATAAAAGTGTTGTGTTCCCTGAAAAATATAATTGAGGACATCTTGTACTGAGAGATGTTATCATGAGGCTGTTTCATATACAATACACAAAACGTGGAATATTTCATGATGTTGGTTCTTAAGATCCCAATGATCGGGTGTAACAAATTAGTAATAATTGAATAAATGGTAACTGTTCATCATTACTCTTTGGCCAGGTTGCAAGTCAATATCACTTGCACATTCATGGATTCATGCCATTTGTCAACCAAGTCTGTCCATCTATCAATCTATCCATGTCTGTCTGGCATTAGCACTATTGTTAGGGTTTGCATTTAGGTAATTTCCTCAGATACTACAGCTTTCAGAGTCACATGACTTGGTACAGAAGTGTTTTATGAGGATTGTACAGCCCATCAGTGAAAATAAGGTCAGTGTGACCTGATTTTTGGTGATTTAGATATCTGAGCTGTTTTTGTTAAACTCAGTTTCTCAAGGCAATAATGTTCTCAGATGCAGTTGTTTTTAGAGTTGTCTCTAAATTTTTCATAAGGAGTATTACACCCTTCAATTAAAACTAGATCAAAGTGATGTATATTTTATACTGTAGTGAACTGTATTAACCTTTGTATTTAACTTTCTCAGATACTGTTACCTGCAGAACCATGTAACTGCATATGTAAATGCATCATGAAGAGGTTTATGATTTATGACAACTAAGTCACAGTAGCCTACATTTCATGCTCCTTCGAGTTGTTTCTTGGACACTACTGAATGCAAAACAGTGTAACATTTTTTAAAATAGGTTTCAAACATGTGATCAAACATCCCATTAGGTTAAAATATGCAGCATATTCATCACTAGGGTCCATAAGGAACACACAGATCCTCTTATAAGTTAATAATTGATCACAATTGTATCTGTTCTAATGACAGTCAATATTTAAAATCAGAGCACATTACATAATTTCTGATACTTTGCATGCGTCATTTTATAAGGTAAAGTAACTGGAATTTTTTAAAAATTGGAGTGGAATATCACTGATTTTAAATTGATTTAATCCAAAAACAAGGCAATAAACATACCACAGAAATTACCAGACATTGGCACAACTTTATTTCTTGATTAGAATGAACAGAATATAGAGGTTATGACACAGAGACTCTTGAGAAAAGTACAAGGAAATGTTGTTGTAGGGTTTAACGCCATTCTTCAGCACAATATAGGCTATACATTTTCCGGGTTCTTCCTCCACCATTAATACTGACCACCATGTATAGCCTATTGTGTGCCGAAAAATGGCATTAAACCCTACAAACCACAACAACATAACACTTGGCAGTTAAAAGAAAGAAAGAAATAGGTTAGACACCTGGACATTTTGCATTCATGGACAAATTTAGAATTTAATAATGTCATTATGTTTCATCTGAATCCTGTGAAATTTTCATTATCTATCAAAATTTTATTTCTAATAAAGTGGAAAAATGTTCCTACGAAAATGTTCGCTTTTTCAGAAAATGCTACAGAGCAAAGCAGCTGTCAAATTGTCAGTTGAATGCACTTATGTATAGTGGTGTGACCATTTATCAGAATAATAGATAATTAGTTTGGAAAATAAAATTACCAATTACTATGATTTTCTGCGTTGTTTGTCATTCGAGTTTGAAGATGACCATGACATCACTGACTGATCAATATTCCATTGATATATACCTTATATGCCAATGATTTGTTATTATCAGTCAGAAATAAATGAAATATTCTTCATTGGAATATTTTGAATTTATTCCTTTCATTTTAATCTTTTAACTATTGCAAATCAGTGTTTTTGTTTGATGAGTGATAGGTCTTTTCAGACATGTACACATCTTCGTTTTCAGTCACCAGAACTACCAGTTTTTCAAGATTACTGGGTGATATTAATAATTGTGTGAACTAAAGGACACTGATATTCATCTCCAGATACAGTACTCCTAATCTCATCAGGGGGCCCCGAGTGGCTGAGTGGTCTAAAGTGCTTTCCATGACGGATCACTGCAATCTCACCGCTGCATGTGTGGGTTCGAGTCTCAGATTTGGCCAATGTGGGTATGTGAGAAAGCTTGCCAGTAGCTTCTTGTGGGTTGGTGGTTCCTTCCAAGGGTTTTCCTGGTTTCTTCCTCCACCTTTAACACTGGCTGCCATGTATAGCCTATCGTGTGCTAAAAAAATGGTTTTAAACACTACAACAACAACAAAAATCTCATCAGAATAGTCCAAGACTGAAAATTTACTGCAAAAATCAGGGGCTCTTCTGCAGTTTACATACAACTGACCATTATTCCTGTAATAGATTCCTTACAAAGTATCAGGAATGTTTGTATATGCAGTCTAAGAAAATATAATTACCCTGTACATTTTAATATGCCTACTTCCCTCTTGGAGCAATGAAATTGTAACCCTACTCTGTAATTATCTAATTATGAATTATTGTGAAAGTCATGATTAATTCCATACTAGGATTGATTGGTGTTAGAGTGAAGGATAAGTGCGTTCTGTGTTTTAATCCCTGTGGTTAAATGTCACCAATCCTTCCTGTTAATCCAGATCCCAGTGACCAATCACATACATTCCCTTGCTCTACATTTCTTCAATAATTTCACGTTATAGCCCGAATCCCAGTGGTCATGAGTACTATTTGGATTAAGCTTTTTTTTATTCAGGATACTCAAATGAAGTATAACCAAAGACTGTATTATCACTTAGGACACAGACCTTCTCAAGTGTTTTTAGCATGAACAGTATAATCACTGAGTTAGGACAGAGACCCTCTAAAGTGTTATTAGCATGAACAGTATTATCACTGGACACAGACCCTCTCAAGTATTATAGGCACAGCTAGTATAATCACTGAGTTTAGGACACAGACCCTCTCAAGTATTATAAGCACAGCCAGTAGAATCACTGAGTTAGGACACAGACCCTCTCAAGTATTATAAGCACAGCCAGTATAACCACTGAGTTAAGACACAGACCCTTCAAAGTGTTATTAGCATGAACATTATAATCACTGAGTTAGGACACTCTCTCAAGTAGTATAAGCAAGAAGTGGGTAGCCCTTAAAAGGACCATTGGGTATTTGTTTTCATAATAAAGAATAAACTCGGGAACAGGGTGAAATCAGCTTTAACTGCCTTAAGCCTTTGCCATGGACAAGGCCTACTTCTGGACTGGTTCCTGTCGATGACTTGCTAGAAATCACAAGTTTTGTTATATCAGGCGTAGTAACGGAGTTGGGCTGCTTGGATCAGGAAAATCTTTTTCTCCTGTGCCATATTATAGAAGTCTGATAACATTTGTTTCAGACTCCTTAACTCCACTAAATTGTCAGAAAATACCATCACCAGTTGACTTCCACTTTCCTCCTTCTCTACTAGACCTTGTTTCTTTACTGCTGCTGATTCTTTTTCTTCCTATTGTTTCCTTCTTCTTTATTCTTGCTGTTGAATGATAAATGCTTGTTTTGCTTCTTACTGTTGCTGTAAAAATTTATCCAATTCTTCTTTCTGTATCTGTTTAAAATCTGCGACATGTGGTAAAGAAGGAGAAGGCGGCCAAAGTACTGGTACCAAAATAAATTCTTGCGAAGAAGAGAGAAAATCCACTAAATCTCAATTAAAATCTGTCTCTTCTGGAAGTAAAATTGCGTTTACTTTAGTAGCCACTGCTATGCCATTTCTTTTTCTCTCCTTGGCAGGTGCACCCCAATTTGTATTCTTATCTTCCGTCATGATTGAAAGCTGTTGCATCAATTCACGGCACACATCTGCTAGCACACCTATATAGAGAATGTGACATCACAGACCACTCTCTTTGGATTGGAAGACAGACTCTGCCCTGTGACTGAATTTTGTAACAGGTGTTTTGATTGGTGAAAGAACTCAATCCATTTCATTCCACTCTTCCATTATAAATAACCGCAGTAGACTGCATTTCCTTCACCTGTTCTCGTCACAAGATGTGGACAAACGTAGAATTGTTGACTCTTGTATCATCAATGCTCTTCCATCTGGACTATTCCATGTATATCAGATCATCATGGACAATCACCCGAATGACAGATACAGCTCTTTGGAAAAGAAGCATCTTTGTGGAGAGGCAAGGCTGTTGAAGAGAATCTTGATATACGGTCCAGAGGTCAGAAGTTTGAGGAAGAGGAGAAGATCTGTGAGATGCCCTCTATGTTAACGAAATGATAACATAAAAATCCAAAGTCCTTTTTCAGGGTCACTCATAGGCCTCAAAAAGATTTGCTTTCTTGCTCAAAAAAAATGTGAAATGTTTGTGACTATACTGTAAATTGTATGTGTTATATCAGACTATGACTATGTCCCACTCTCTACTCCCAGTTGGTGTCAACCCAGTGCACACCTGTTCCTACAATTATTGCAACATTGTTACCAATCTTCAGTACTGTGATGTCACCTCTTCCATTCCTATTGCCCCTATACATGCACTCCACTTTCCCTTAATGCTATACAGACCCAATATTCCCAATGTTCAATCCCCCTTGATGCTAGGGTTATCCAGGGTGATATTTTAAACCTTTATGCTAGAGTTGCCTGTGTGTGTGTGTGTGTCTGTAATGTATTTTTCCAATGTGTTAATGTGCCCCCTATTCACACTATTGAAGCTTTTAGTGTCGGATTAAGTTGCGGGCATGGAGCACAGATCCCACCGTCTTCGTTATGACCTAACCCATTGGTTGCTGTGAATAAAATTGCAAGTGTTTAAATAACCCAAATATGGATATAAACCGTTTAATACTCAATAAAGCTGTAATAATTAGACACATATAAAGGGCAGTTTAAAGGCTGAGTCCAGGGTGTATTTGTAGATATATATATATATATTTAGTACTTTCAGCACTCACACCCACGATATCGAAAGCTATTAGACTATGGTGTGTGTTAATTGGTAAACAATAATAATAATAATAATGATGATGATGACTTTGTATAGCGCCTAATATTTAGAAATTCTGTATTGGAAACCAAGAGAAATAACAAATGGAAGACATGGTTTATTCCTGAAGGAATTGTTTCCCATATTCCACAGCACTGTCAGGTTTTTCTTTTTTTAAGAAAAAAAAATACACATTATAATTAATATTAAAAATGTATCCTGGTGGAATACTAGTAAAAGTTGTTGTATTTATAGTAGCAATATTAATAGTAGTAAAGTTTCACAGGAGTCTGACATTTTTCAGAGATTTCGCCGTACTTTATTGATAAAACGTCAGACTCCTGTGAAAGTTAAAGTCTTTCCTGTTGACTTGGAATTTGTTTTAGTTACTTCATCGCTATATCAGTTTTATTTAGAAACCTTCCAGCGAAAACTTGCGAAATTTGTATTGCCAAGCCTAAGGTAAACTATGGAGACTCGAAGTTAATGTTTATGCTTTGTGATTATCCTGTCTATAAAAAAATTACACGTGATTATTTTTAACTTACCGGTCTGTAAAGTACACCATATAGGTTAACACCTGTGACATTATTTCCTTACTTAACAAATTCACTTTAGCTATCCATATATGCCACAAAGTATTTTATTTCAATTAGTTTTTAAAGTAAAATACTTCGGAAAATGAGACAGGAGATAACATTTCGTCTTGCTCTGTTGACTGCACTTCATAACATTGTAAGGCTAAACTAGTAGCTAAGCGAGCACCTGTCAAAAACTTGTCCAATCAAGATACGCTGTTTTAGGAGCAAAATGCAATGGCGGCTAACACTACCATCTACCGAAACAGAGATCTAAAGAAACACAAATTTGCAAACTTTTCGCTTCGTTTGGATTGTTAAAGTGTGATACTTGAGGTAAGAGTTGTATTAATATGTTTTAGATGTGTTTATAAATTCTTGTAGTATTGTTTACGCGAAAATTATCAAATATAAACAAGTACGAAGGACTCCCTTCACTTCTCCCCCTTTCCGCCATTTCGGCATTTGCTATTTTTAGCCGCAGTACATGCTGCAGAATCTGGGAGAGCTTGGCAAATGACTGTAGGCAGGAACCTTTTATACGTGTATCGTCCCGACTCTCAATTAGGGCTTGTGTCAGCAAATTGTTTATTTAATTGACGTTCGTCATCTTTCACAAATCAGAAACAGTTTGTATTATTATTATTATTATTATTATTATTATTATTTAATAATAAGATGATTTCTTAGTTTCAAATATTAAAATATACTTTTTTCTAGCCACAAAAAGCAGCTGTATGAAACTGAGCCAGAGCAGAGTATGTTACTAATTAGTCCATGTATAACCTCCACGCTAACATTTATGTTTTGTGCATAGCACTAACACAAAAATAACATGTGGTATGTTTTACATTGAAGGACTAACTCAAGGGTACTCCTAAATGTATGTTGGCACAGTTCAAACTTGTGACCCACTGACCTTTAATAATTTTCTCTACAAAGTGAGCTTTCCATATCTAGATTTAAGAAAGTGACTGCTCCAATGGCCAAGGGGTTAGAGGGTCTGCCACGGATGCAAAATGTCATATGTTCAATTCCTGGCCAAGTCATACTAAAGACTTATAAAAATGGTACTGACAGCTGCCTCGCTTGGCACTCGGCATTAAGAGGTTAGTATTAGGACTGGTCAGCCTGGTGTCAGGATAATGTGACTGAGTGGGACATAATATCTGTGGCATGATGCCCAAGTGCTAGACATCACTATAAACTGCCACACTGCATACATAGTAGCTATCTGAAAAATTGTTCAAGCTGTTAAAAATCAAAATCACATACATCACACACTTTTAAGACAGTGGATTTAAAACCCTTATTATATAAACTGAACTATCCATGTCTAGACTGAAAGTGAGCTATTCAGCTAGTGTAGACGAAAGACAATGGATTAAAAACATTTGTAATACAACCTGAGCTACATATATCTTGATTAAAGACAGTGGATGTAAAACCCTTGTAATACAAACTATTTCAACTAGAAGTAGAAGGGGCTGAAGAAAGTGGGTTTAAAGCCCTTGTAATAAAAACTGCTTCATCTCATTTTGATTAAAGATAGTGGGTTTAAAACCATTGTAATACAAACTATTTCATCTCATCTTGGTTGAAAATAGTGGGTTTAAAACCATTGTAATACAAACTGTTTCATCTCATTTTGGTTGAAGATAGTGGGTTTAAAACCATTATAATACAAACTATTTTATCTCATCTTGGTTGAAAATAGTGGGTTTAAAACCATTGTAATACAAACTATTTCATCTCATCTTGGTTGAAGATAGTGGGTTTAAAACTATTGTAATACAAACTGTTTCATCTCATTTTGGTTGAAGATAGTGTGTTTAAAACCATTGTAATACAAACTATTTTATCTCATCTTGGTTGAAAATAGTGGGTTTAAAACCATTGTAATACAAACTATTTCATCTCATCTTGGTTGAAGATAGTGGGTTTAAAACCATTGTAATACAAACTGAGCTGTGCATGTATATAATGAAGATGGTGGATTTACAACCCTTCCATTACAAAATGAGCTATTTAACTAGCCTAGACTGAAGATGCTGGGTTTAAAACCTTTAAATATTTGGCTTTGTTGATGTATAGCAGCCTTACAAATAGTCTTGCAGTTGAGGCATTCTGGTCATGTTGATGGTGTTTTGCAGTTGAGGCACTCTAGTCATAGACTCATATGGATAGTTTTATTCATTTGAGGCACTCTGATTATATGAATAGTCTTTTGCAGTTGAGACACTGGTCATATGGTTAGTCTTTTGCAGGTTAGGTACTCTGGTCATGTGAAAGGTCTTTTGCAGATTAAGCACTCTGGCCATCAATAGTCGTTTGCAAATTAGGCATTCTGGTCATTGATAGTCTTTGGCAGATTAGGCACTCTGGTCATGTGGATATTCTCAGCTCATATATTTATGTAAAGTTTCAATATATTTATGTAAAGTGCCTATATGTTTATGTATATTTATGTAAAGTTTCAATATTTTTATGTAAAGTGTCTTTATAATTATGTAAAGTACAACATAATAAAATGATTTAAAATATTTGCATTATATATTCTGTAATCTCAGTTTTGGCCAATTTGGTATCAAGCATGATATATAATTATGTAAAAGGGGTCTCTTGACAAAGATATTTACAAATCCACTATGCTCATGTTTCCAATTGCTTGCCTTTGGGCAAGTTTTTTTTATAAAGAGAAAGGAAAGAAGAAGAGAGGAGAAAGTGGTACATGTTCCATTTATAATGTTTTATGTTCTGTGAGTTTTATACTATGCATCCTTGCCTCAGTATATACATCAGCTCATCTGTTTAGTGTTTGAGTTTATATGTGCTGAATTTTTCTGTTACATAACTGACCATGATTTTCTTTCAGGTCATTTCCATCAGTCAGTGTCAAGGTCATCCTTCTTGCTTTTTCTTTCACAGCTGTAATAGTGTGAATATTTACTATTTAAAGCAAGTCATGGCAAAATAAGGGAACAACTATTTATATTTTAACATATAAGTTACATTTTTGCTTTTTGTTAATATTAGTTCATTTTCATTACAAATCTCTTGCTTAAAAAATGAAAACAGATTTTGCAGACTCATTTTTACAAGTCACTTTTTTTTAAAAACTACACTCTTTTAAGAAAATTATACCAATACTGTAATAGTTTAGCGCTTATCACACATACTACTGGTAAATTAAGTTATTAACATGTGCAGGTGTTTTTCATTTATGTTTATTGCAAACTGAGTGTGAGATGCACTTGAAACTGCTTAGTGTTTTGGGGGTTATTTACTTAGATAACATGTTTTTGTTGTCTGAACTTAACTGAGTAACACAGGATGCTGCTGCAAGGATGCCAAATCATCGACTGTAAAGGGGCAGGGTAGCTTATATCAATGAAAAATTAAAAATTTACTTTATAAAACAAATCGGTACCAAGCACAAATAATATTGCTAATCATGCTGTAAAAAGCAAAGATTTACATCCAGTTGAATCTGAGGCAGCTACCAGGGTTACTTGTTTTATACATGTATGTGGTTACCTATTTCTACTGCAGACTGAGAGGGTGGTTCAGTCACCAGAATCTGATCAAAACAAACTTAGTAAATTCTATTGGTATATCAACTTTGAGAAGTTAAGTAAGAATTTCTATTGATGGGATATATATATATATATATATATATATATATATATATATATATATATATATATATATATATATATATATGAATAATTTGTTAGTTTAAATAATTTTTATTTTTCATTGCATGCTATTGTAATGTAAATGTGTGCACAAGAGTTGATGTTTTTATTCTTCAGAAATGTGTTGACCTGCATTATTTTTTGGTAAACAAGTAATGTTGACCTAGATCCTGATCTTGATTAAAGGTTAGAGGCTACCAAGTAAACATGTTTTACTTTAATTTTAAAATGATTGGTTGTTGTCAAGGTCAAGATGGGACTAGTGAATTAGGAAGTAAACAACTTTTTATACTTAAAGGAAAATGATTGTTTTTTGTCAGGGTCATGCTAGGGGTACATGTATGTGATATAAATAGATCATGTGACTCCTCCCCCTCTTTTTTCGATTTCACAATTTGGGGATTGTTTTGAAACTGCGTATTAGAATACAATATAATATTTGTTTTAATGAAATGTTTTCAGTTTTGGGCTTTTACAGCTGATGTTAATTCATTTTATTTTGCTGTAGCCAATTTTTTAATCCATGTTAACTTTTCTTCAGTTCTTTGGATTTTAAAGGATTATTTTATCTATCAGGAAATATTTAATGTACTCTTACGTAATTCTTAGACAAAGACAGTTTGTCAGAATATAATTTGATTTCCAGCACCCAAGTGTTAAATATCGTGTTTCTACAAGGAACTGTTGATAAGCACAAAACAGACTTCAACGTGTCATTTTCTTTCATCTTGGAATCTGAAATTGGACTAGAACTTGAATCTTTTAGAACATTTTGTTACTATGACTTTTAAAATTTAATTTGTGGAATATTCTTGGATTATATTTGGATTTGATTCTTAACACTTAATTTTTCTCTCTCCGTTCTCCACCTCCCCCCCCCCCAGGATGTTCAGTGATTACATCCCAATCTCAAAATCACAAAACTGTCATCTATTCAAGTTGGTTTAACTGGGTTACACACTTCACCTATAGAGTTAATCCCTGTATGTCATCTTGAAACCGTTGACTTTTGTCTCCGAGTAAATGATTCTGTTTCTGGATGAGATAATTGATTGTTTTTTTATAATATTTCATTCATTGTTAGATATATAATGCACATGTATAGATTTTTCATATTTTCCCACAGCCTAGTTAAAACATTACAACTGAGCACTAATAATTTTAACACCTAGAGCATTAATAACAGCGGACGAACATTCTACTAAATAAAGACAAATTTGAAGGCTTGAGAAAATAATTATTGTAACTACTGGTAAAGTGAAAAAGAACAGAGAGCTCACAAAAAAAGCGGTTTATATGTTGGTAAAACAAATTTAGGTTGTTATAAAGGAAAATGATTAATTCATAAATGATTTCATGTGCTAAAATATGTGATCTTCAAATAAAAACGTGATTTCATGATAGAAGTATAACTTTATTGCTATATAATTTTGTTTCTAAATGAATGCATACAATATTTTAGCAAGAACTATTATTAAAGAATAGAATATATATATATATATATATATATATAGTGATTAGGGCATAACCGATTAGCATTTTTCTACCGATTTCCGATTCCGGATTTTGGGCATGAAATTTTTCCGATTCCGGATACGATTCGATTAATCGGAAATGCTAAATCTGTATTTTTTTTCTAAAAAATTTCATCTTCCGTTTCCGGGTTTCTGGTATCTGGTCTAGCATGTTACTTAGTACTTTACGATATCCGGCTTCATTTCCGGTTTTCACCCGTCGGTTCAAATAGATTGTCTCACAGCGTGGATGTGTTGACCATATTGGACTTTTCTGACTTCTTATTTAACTTTATTAACGCACTATCGAATGACACGCAGTGTTAGACACGGTGCTATAGAAATTCAACTTTATTATTTTTATTATCCGAATCGGTCGTTCCTGTCTTGTCCGACTCCGATTAATCAGAAGTTCATACTATCCGGTGGAATCCGATTTCCGGATCAAAAGTCGGTTATGCCCTAATAGTGATTGTGGTTATTTTTCTTGAAATTGTTCTGAAACTGGACCTTGGAAACTGGTCTTTTTGTACAAACCTTCTTTGAGAGACCATCTGTCTTGAGAGACCGCTTTTCGTTGGCAGAAGGGGTGGTCTCTCATAACAAGTTTTATTGTAATGTATAATTTATGATACCATGGTTATTTTCCTTATTGTTAGGATTACTGTCAAAGCTAAGATATAAACTGTAGATGTCACATTTGTTCATAATTGCATGTTTGTGCAGTTATGGGAAGGAAAATGAAGCATTATAAAAGGACTTTGATAAATCTTTATATTGATTTGAATTTCCTACAGAGATTAGAACACTGGATGCAAATAAAGGATGTAACTCATCTGTAAAGAGTCAATTATGGATTTTGCTATGGACTGAAGTATTTACCAACCTGATACCAATCTACCTTTACCCATTGACTTTTGAGAAAATCTGAGATATTTTTTGTATTTTTATTTGTAACTGATCTTGTAAATGTGAATTTATAGAAAGTGTTTATCGTCAGAAATCTAAAATGTTGTACAATCAGGGATTTTTCTGCCATTTTTTGAAATATTACTTGTGATATATCAAATTGGGGAATTTTACATATGATTTCTATTTGCACACATTTATTTTGCAAAGCTTTAAATAAGAAATGATTCTTGACCATTTTAATAATTCAGTAGCTCAGATTGCTTGACACTTTAGATTCTTTGCCACACATATTAATTTTCTAGAAAAATAGCATCTAATTGTAAATGTTCTTTTTGCTGGAAGTTCTTTACACTCTAATTGGGAGAAAATGAACATATCTTTTGCACTGGCAATGAGACCAGAATTCTCTCTGATATATCCTAAACTCAAAAATTGTATTGATATCAGCTGTAAGGTTTAATTAAAGTCAATAACAATACAAAAAGTAGTCATGTACATAACCATTGTATAGAACTTATTGATTTCAGAATAGAAAAAGGGTTCAGTTTTGTATCAAATAATAAGTAGGATTAATTAATTAGTGATTATTTAAACCTTTTTGTGTAAAAAACCAAATTGTATGAAACTGGTACAGTAGTGTAATATTACATAGTTAACCTCGTGGGACTTGACCCAGCTGATCAATAGGTTAAGATCAATAACTATTGACCCAGTACATTTTGATTTTAGGCTATGCTATAGAACCATTACCTTACATTACAATGACCTGTTCTGATTGTAAGCCCAATAACAGTTTGGTAGTATGTATGGAGTGGATATGAAATTAATCATCCTTTCATACTGAAATGTTTGCTGAAGAACAAGTTGATATCTTCATAACCCTTAAGGCATTAGGATTATCTTTGTAACATATCTCAAGTTTCATTTTGATATGAAATGTCCAGGTGGAATGTGCTCATCTGCACACAGCCTGTAAAAACATTTCTATAAAGTTCAAGAATTTAATACACTATACTCAAATTGGATCTGACTTCAAACAATTTAGACCCAGATTTGTCATTGCATAATGCATGAGCAGATCAGGGTTGCTATTAGCACTAACACGCATTTTGTAATACCTTGATCTATCAGTGCATTATGATAGCAGATCTATTTGTTTTTAGTTCCTGCTCCTGAATGCGCACACACACACACACACATGTGTGTGTATATATATATATATATATATATATATATATATATATATATATATATATATATATATATATATATATATATATATATATATATATATATATATATATATATATATATATATATTGTTATGTGCTTAGGCTCGAATAAGCAGCAACACAGAAAGAGTGAAAACTAACAAGCTTGTAAAACTTTAACAATGAATTTATTAAGTACAATTATTTTCATAAAATAATTAAACTTACGGTTTTAGAGAATCAAATCCAACAAATATAGAATTCACAAAATAATCCACTAATAGAATTGCAAGTCCTGATAAATAAATGTTCTAATAGTTCCAAGTTCGAATCTTGACGATGTAATCCAAAATGGCTGACAATGTCACATGGTACAGTTCTTGTTTTTAATCATCCAAATGAATTATGAGCACATGTTTTCTCCTCCAAATAGATAATAAATCCTCTTTCTTCAATGTATTGACACAAAGTCCAGAATAATTATAACTCAAATAAATATACACAACTAATCTTTAAGCCCAGAGATTCTACTAATGTCAGCTTCTAAAATACAGCTATATATATTGTTTTTCTGAAGTAAACAAGTAATCACGCGCTTTTCTAGAAATTGATAGAAGTTCATGGAAGGTCACAGAAAGAGACTACCTTTACTAAAAATAACATACTCTAGATTTTTCCTACCCCTAAGAACTAAAAATAGAATGTTGTCCCTAAAATTAACCAATGAAATTGAAGACTTGTTGACAATGTCTAAAGCAAGGTCAGGAACTAGACCATTGTAAGCCAAGGTCAAAACTTGTTTACAATCTAAGTCAGCCTATTTACAGAATGTGATTAAGCTGAACTTTCTAGAACAATTTCCCAATTAATGAATATTAAATCCTAAATAATAAATTTGGGTTTAACAATTAAAAAATAAATAAATTAAATCCAATAGCCGTAACAATATATATATATATATATATATATATATATATATATATATATATATTCTATTCTTTAATAATAGTTCTTGCTAAAATATTGTATGCATTCATTTAGAAACAAAATTAATAGCAATAAAGTTATACTTCTATCATTAAACATGAAATCACGTGTGTGTCTGTGTGAAATAGAGTTTGTCATATATATTCATGTATAAGTCATAGGTCCAGTTGCAAACAGCAAAGACCTATTTTTCATCTCCTGATTACTCAAAACTTCATAGACTTGGATCTGATGGTATATTATGTGATGGCAGATTTGGGCATTTTGTTGCAGTGTTCTCTGTTCAGAAATTGGTAGTAGTCACACTTGAGCATGGGTACAGTGTATGTTGTGGTTTAGTGTTAAATAAATAAGTGAAAAAACACGATAAAGAAGTGAGGGAACACATATGCAGAGTGGAGACAATAGTAAGTGCATAAAATGTTAGGAAATATGCGAGAAAAGTAAAGGAATCCCAAAGAACAATTCTCCAGAGTGCATGTTGTGCTGCCCTGTTCACATTCTCCTTCCATACACTGCTGGGTGGAAATTAACAAAACTTTGAGGTATGCTGCCCATTGGTAACCAGCTGCAAGAGGAAGATCTGATGATGTGTGCAACCTTGGGATTCTGTGGGAGAGGTCACTATTCCAGTGACTGAAATTTAGAGTTTTGTTCACTTACCCACAGGATCACTAAAATCAATCTTTTTAATAACTTGCCTAGATTTTTTTCATTGACCCAGAAAGAAACAGAAGCCAGTTCGGTTCCTATTGCAACATTTCTTCATTAATGTCAACTCGAAACAATAACAACCATATTTCACAAAACTAGACACATTAAAAGGTGAAAGTTAAAATTCATTTATATATCTGATTCATTGGATCTAGGTTCACAAGGCCCAGTCTCTTGCAATTCAGTTTTTCAGTCCAGCAGCATGTCACAGCTGGATGGCATCTCTTTGGATATAATTCTTTTTTAGTGAGCCAAGGAACATCATAATAACCTGCTCCTGGCGAACTCATCCAAACTGATTTAACCAGTTTCCTTTCACGGAACCTCCATTCAGCATGATTTGATGGTACATATACTTTAAAATTTATAGTTGAACTGACATTCATCAGTCCCAAAATATTTGCAAGTTGCTTGCTGCTATTTGGTTGGACAGTTTCCAACTTCATGTTATATGTATGAAGATCACAGCTAAAACCAACACCATCATCTAATTTCTAATTGGCAGATGCACACCTTGCAGATACTTCCACATTGTCACAATTGTCACCACACCTTGAATTGAATATTTATCAACAGTATATAAATATTATAACACATTTTTCTGTATATATCTGGATTTTTCTCCATTTCTTGAACATGGCAGTTTTCTATTGGTCGGTACTAGCCTGAGACCATATACCTTTTGCAATGGTCAGTAATGAAATTGGTGCTTGGGGTCAGTACACCAGGTTGGTTCCATGGTCACAAAGACCGTTTTGAGAGTAATCTTACTAATATATTTAATCTGTGATTGAGTGATATAACACATTGTATTTTTATTGTAACTCATCAAGTGTAGGAGGTTGTAGGTATACAGTTAACATAATAAACTATAACGTTAACATAATAAACTATATCCGATCAATTAACCATTTAGGGGAATGCAGACTGCAACCATTTGACAGTTTTGATAGTGACTTGTAGTTTTACAGCTGCAATGGATTAGTGACAGCTGTTTTGTTTGTGTAATTCATCAGCAGCTGGAAATCATAGATTAAGCATTAACATATAGCCCTGAAATACTCAGTATCACTTAGGGTTAGTGACTTTACAGATCTTCATATCCATGTTATGTGCCCCTACCCATTCTGTTATGTGATGGCACAACATATTTTGATGCTAATACTATAGATTTCAAGCACAGAATTCAACCTATCATGAACATTATTTCTCTAGGCAGAAAACCCATATTAACTTTATGCAACCACCGATTATGACAAAATTAATATCAATTTATTTTTCTCATCACTCTAGATCGGTTTCTCATCACTCTAGATCAATCGATACCCATATAAATGTGTAAAACTGCAAAATAAAGAGTTGGTATTTTTTACTCATTATCGCTTAGGGTTAGCGTCTAGCTATTGATGCATCCTTAAACTTATAAAGGGAGTATTGCTCGCCTGAAATAAGGAATGTTAAGTTTACGCACACTCTTTCCTGTTTCAATGTACTTCAACGAAGCCTATTATCAGGGCAGTAAACAACCCTTATCGAACAGGCCAGTAGTATATATGCATAGCCTCTCACACCCACGTAAGTGACAATAACTGCTGAGTGGTATCTTCTAAAGTGTCTTCTGCACTAGATTAACAGAACAACTGTAAAGATATACCAATGTAGGTACACAACTTGTCTACAGCATAAGTACATCATAAACAAAGTTCAGATCAATTATGTTGGAATTTAATACTGGGGAAATACTTGTTTTCTCAATTGTGGCTGGATTGTAAATTGTACAGATGTGGCTTTGACATTTTTGCAAATATGACCTGGCCTATTTTGACTGGTAATGAAGGAATTTAGCGTTGTTTAAATTTAATAACTTTATATCTACATAGAACTTGTAATGTTATCAGGACATGTATTGAGCATCTTTTGAAAGGCACAAATTCAGTGGGACACAAAGTGTCAGCAGAATCAGCATTTTCTGCCATTTAACAATCAGGCTGATTCACCGTGTATGCAGAGTTGAATTCCAGGTTTTTCAATTTGAATATTTGTTGAATATTGTACACTGACAGAATTCAAAATATTCATTAGTGTTATTAAGTGTTTGAAATCATATATTTTCTTTTTTTCGTATACTTTAGTTCACCCCATCCCCATCTGCTTGAAAATACTGAATGCACTCATCTACTTTATTTAAATTACATTTGAGGTGTCTTGAGTATATTAATTTTTTTTAAATTCAGAATTTTGGTAATTGCTGTTATTTTTTCTCAGTCGATCTTCAAACTCATTAGGCTCAGAAATGTTTTCTGTTTCTCCTTGCCAACATTATTTCCCCAGTGGTAAACAAATCCATATTAAATATAGATGTTTAAAACAAAAACACAATACGCAATTGCTTACCCTAATCTTAAAACTTATGAAATAGAAAACATCTTTTGTTTTGGGGTGTGCCATGTGGAGGGGTTTGTTATGCCACCACAGTGCTAGGTATTATTATATGGTTGGGGTGGGGTGCTCCCAATACTTTATTTAAGCTGTTATAAAACTTAAAAGTCACACCCATGCTCGATTTTGTAGGAAGTGAAATTAGTGATATAGAGAGGTAAAGCTCTGAGCCCCCAATCAGCAGTGCTGACAGTTAAGTTATTGAGTACACAAAACGTGCAATTCAAATGAATAACAATTTAATACAAGTCAATAGTCAATTGAAAATAATTCCCCAATCACTCTTCATCCTCTTGAACAAGTGATAGCCTATTGCATCATTTGATTTATAGTGTGAGATAGCTTTTCCACCTGTCCTTGTTTTATACTCATCTGTATCTCTCCTATCCTGCCAAATCCTTCTCTCCTTCCAACTTCCCTCCTAACTCCTCCTCCTCCTTGACTGTTCCTTCTCAAATTTCTCCTCCTCAATTCCTTATCCATCTAGCCTTTGATTCACAATGAACTTCTCCACTAGTCTTTATTTTGTCTCCATCCAAGAGACTCAGGACTAAACTATAGTCTGTCCCCTGAAAGCTACCTGTGAAAACAAAAAAAAACTTTAGCATATTTCCTTAGCTTCTTGCCTCACACTAACCAATAACTCAATCAGATAAAGGCTATTACAATTTTCAGTCACGCATTTGCACACATCAAAATAGCCATAAGTTCTTGTATGGTAAACATTGTTAGACCTCAATAAATTTTGTCACATCAGAATATATAGTCTTATGATGTTGCAACAATCAGACAGATTTCTCTACATTACACTCCTACAAAGGGTACACAAATATTCAAATATCCATGCTGTGATATATACTTATATCCATATTAACTAATTTTACACACTGCAACCATTTTCCAAAGTTACAATTCAATTTAATAGTTGCAAAATCTAGAATATCACATGAATAAATGCACTAGTTTACTACAAAGTAACCAAATAGCGAATTAAAATATAAGTGTGGCCACGAGTTAGCAATCTACATAATCATAGCTTATTTCTAAAAAAATGCATATAAATTAAACACTACAAAGGTAATTCTATGTACTAATGATTCTAGTAATGAAGTATACATACTGCATATAATTATAATTACAATGCTGTAATATGCATCAATCGAGCAAATAACTTACTGACCTTTATGAAGCTTTGTCATTTTAAAAATTTCCTATGTTTCCCCAACCAAATTATGAGTGGCTTTCACAGAGTATTGCTTTAACCTTCCATCACGAAGTTTGGGCAGTTTCTTGCTTGAAAATGCTAAATTATATTCGGATTGATATGGTGACCACACTCTCAGTTCTGATTGGATGTCGATTCTACCCTATTCTATTCACCTTAGCAGACAATGTGCCCCCCCCCCCTCCGAGTGGCCTGTCATCATGGTGAGAGTTGCGATGCCTAGAAGGGTTCGTTGTTCATAAACAAAGCTTTCAATGGCCACATGCTACTTTTCACACCCAAAAAGCTGTGTTTGCCTACCCTTACAAAGAGGACCCACTATAGCCGCAACGTCTAACATGTACACATGGCTTCTAACCATTTCTTTGTTCCCCTGACTTGCTCATTCATGGGCAGGGCATTGTGACATTGGCGTATATGTGTTATGAATGTTGTTTGTTTAGTGCTGAAGACAGACTATATGTACAAAAGGGCAACAACTCTTGACTACTTTGATTAAATGTAGGGGTTGTTTTTAAAAAATGATCTGGTAAATGTGTTATTGATAAGTGAATTTCACAAACTGACTTTTGATCTTATTTATCTTGAGTGCAAAAAAATTGAAGACTTCAAATTTGTCGTGCCAATCTGATGGCCACTGTGTCAACATGTGTATGTATCTATTCCTTCTGAATGGGAATGTTATAACAACAATAAGTTGTTTTTGTTTCTTCACTAAAAGACTTTTTATGATGTCTAATTGGTCCTGAATGAAAATGTTGCTGATCTGGCTTCCAATGTGGCCTCCACATCAGTCATCTTCAAAATCATGTTATTGTTATTCTCCGTGAAGGGATGAACATGTATCAACATGAGGTTTTCACTAAAAGACTTCTTACAGTGTCTAATTGGTCCTAAATTAACTGTTGAAGATGTGATGTAATGTGAAAATCTTGTTACAGCTATATCTCCATGTTCATATCAACATGAGGTGAAATGACTTATGATGTCTACTTGGACCTAACTCAGAATGGTGCCAATCTGATGTTCAAGTTTGACTATTGTAATGGAGTCAGAATGGAAAGTTATATTGAAATAGTGTTTCCACTTATGTCTAGTTTATCCCATCTTTGATAGCCAAGGTTCAGATATCCCTATCGATACCTTGTACCCTATCGATACCTTGTACCCTATCGATACCTTGTACTCTATCTATACCTTGTACCCTATCGATACCTTGTACCTTATCGATACCTTGTACCCTATCTATACCTTGTACCCTATCGATACCTTGTACCCTATCTATACCTTGTACCCTATCTATACCTTGTACCCTATCGATACCTTGTACCCTATCGATACCTTGTACCCTATCGATACCTTGTACCCTATTGATACCTTGTACTCTATCTATACCTTGTACCCTATCGATACCTTGTACCCTATCGATACCTTGTACCCTATCGATACCTTGTACTCTATCTATACCTTGTACCCTATCGATACCTTGTACTCTATCTATACCTTGTACCCTATCGATACCTTGTACCCTATCGATACCTTGTACCCTATCTATACCTTGTACCCTATCGATACCTTGTACCCTATCTATATATATACCTTGGCATATAGAGCAGATATTTCTGTGCTTCTGGCAAGTCCCCATGCACATCAGTAAAAATTAAATTGTTCAAATTTGAACACTTTTCCTATGTAATTTAGTCAAGGAGAACACACAGCTTAAATTGACTGATAAATAAGCAGTTTTCCAGTGCCAATCTGTATTTGCACAAATAACTTTCACTCAGATACACCTGTAATGGCTTTGGTCTTTTACATAGACGTACTTTTGATGATAAACTTACAAACTGTCCTTTGCCATGACAGATTTTGGTAGATGTACAATTATGCATCATGCTTTTGGTTAGTTGGCATTATATACTAAGGGAGGAAACTCATGAAATCCAATAGATGTCACTAGGACAAAGCACCAGTATAGCTGTTTGATCCACCAAGGTGTAGATAGGGTTATCAGAACCTTTGCTGGCAAAGATGAGTTTATTCTAAAAGAAAATGGTGCTAATCAGATGGCAAGATTAGCTGGCTTGAAAAATCTTGTTGTCACTGATTCTTTTGAATGAATGGTTATACATGTATCAATATTGGGGTTTCACTAAAATGCATTTATTGTGACTTTTAATGATAGGGTCCTAATAAAAATGCTGACAATCGGAAATCCAATTTGTCCACCACAGCAGCTAATTGGGTGTGTGTGTGTGTGATTTGGATTTTTAACATAGCTTTAAAAAATATTCAGTGATATTGCTACAATGTCTGCAGTGTGGCGGTTTATAGTGATGTCTTGCACTGTGGCATCATGCCGCAGACATGTAGCATCATGTCCCACCCAGTCACATTATCCTGACACCAGGCTGACCAGATGTAACATCATCCTCTTAATGCTGAGTGCCAGGTGAGGCAGCTGTTTGTACCATTTTTAAGTCTTTGTTATAACTTGGTCGGGGTTCAAACCATTGATCTCCCGCATCTGAGAGCAGCTAATTTCCAAACCTTGTTATTGCTGAAGAATATCCGAGATGGTTTTAGTTTTCACCAGTTACAATGAAGAAAGTCTTAACTTGATTCCTGGAAATCCTTTTTTGCCCATTGCAATGTCAGTCTGTTTGAGGGAGTCTTGTTTTAATCTGTTATTTTTTTCAGGTCTACTAAAATATATTTTAAGTGAACGATATTCAAACTTGGAATATAAGTTTATATAGTCAAGATCTAGTTTGAGTTTGTGATATCCATAGATATTGAGGCATTCTTACATCCAATTGGCTGAATGTGTTACCACTGTGGAGATTGTACTTCTCTTCAGATTTGTATCAAACATGGAATATTGGCTTGCATGGTTTTGATCAAGGAGAACAGCTTGATGAGCTTTTGAAATTTCTGAAATGAACACTAGATTTATATGGAAAATGACTCCAACAGAATCCTAATTTGTTTGTGTTTTGGTAGATAACTTATCATTGACAGTTCATTGTTGATAGTTCAGTATCTGTTGTTTTTGCAGTAGCAGTGTTTGCTATATACCATTTATCATTCATTCTTAGTTTATTATGTTATTTTTCATTTACAGCTTTTCAGTCATTCTGTTGGCATTTCCAAGAGGTTTTTCAGTGTCAGTAAATCATGTAAGAAGTACCAAACATTTATAGAATTATACTGTATCAGTATGGATAAAGTTTTCTTATATCCCCTGACAGTATACATAGATATTTTCCAGTTAAAATGATTACATATAAAATCCTTATCTACAGTACTTCTTCTGACTGTTATTGTTGCTGTTCTTTTTGTTGTAGGGTTTAACGCCATTTTTCAGCACGGCTATACATGGCTGCCAGTATTAATGGTGGAGGAAGAACCCTGGAAACCCCCGGAAAGAACCACTGACCCATGAGAAGTTACTGGCAAGCTCTCTCTCATACCCACAATGGCCAAATCTGACTGAAACCCACATAGATAGAAGTGAGATGGCAGTGATTCATATCGGAGAGCGCTTTAGACCACTCAGCTACTCTTGGCTCCATCGGAGTGTGTCAACCTCATGTAATAAAGACTTTTTGATTTCAACTCTTACTTGATTTTTTAGTGTGATGACATACTTGATGACACATCAAATACATTTTTTTTATCAGTTTAACTTGAGTGTCTCAGCAATGTTGCTTGTGTAAAAATCAGTTCCTACAGTACAGCTTGAAATGATCATTGTCTCATGGCATGATTTGTATAATGCCAGCTTGTGTAAAAATCAGTTCCTACAGTACAGCTTGAAATGAACATTGTCTCATGGCATGATTTGTATAATGTCAGCTTGTGTAAAAATCAGTTCCTACAGTACAGCTTGAAATGAACATTGTCTCATGGCAAGATTTGTATGTCAGCTTGTGTTATAGCAAATTGAAGGGATTGCACAAGAAATGATTTTGCTTTGACATGCATATCTTATTATCTAATGTAAAAGAAAATGGCTTTAGTACACAGTTTTAACATTTGGAATAACAGTTCTGTGAAAGAAAATGAAACTGTCAGCAACATGTTAAAGTACATGTATACAAGAGTTCGGCAAATCTTTTATGATTTTTAACCTGCCTTAAATTATCTTTGCAGACTTTTTGTTGTAGAAAACTGTCAAAATCTTTATAATTGCATTTTAACGTGCAGTAAAAAGTCACTAACAATACATATACCTTTTTGGTGTATTCTGCACCACCCATTTACTATTCTGTTTGTGGGGTGGCATGTAGTTTATTTCAAGCAATTATATAATTTCTCTATTACCTCAAGATACATTTTTTCATTCAGCCTATGTAATGAAAATGGTAGTTTCTTTTTTTCTTTAAATTAGTGCAAGACTATTTTTTTGAAGCTCCATGCTGGCTGGAAAATTACCCTCCCCCTTCCATTTAATGGTTACTTCTTAAATAAGAGAAGGTTTTCTGTAATGAACATCATTACTTAACTTGTCATTTGATATATTTTCGATTAGTCATTCAGTGATTACTTTTTCCCATACTCTTATTCCATAATGAACATTATTACTGTGTCAATGGGGACAGCTGCCTTGTTTGGCACTCAGCATTAACACATTAACCCCTGGAGGTTTTTAATGTTTTCGCACGAAATGAGAGATGGAAACACATTTTGGGGACTATTTCTAAATTCATCCTTATACGACTTCCAAGCAATTTTACATTAGCCCAATGCCTAGTTGTGCTTAAAAAACCCACATTTTGCATTGGTTAGTTTGCTGGCACATGAGCAGATGAAAAGTTGGAGTTCTTTCTTAATTTTTGTATGGAGAAGACAATATATTAAAAATGTTCCCCATATCCTACTTTTTGCACAGGTTCACATGTCTATGTAGGGTTTGGGATGAGCCTAGGCTCGAGCTCGAGGCTCGATAATTTTGGAGTATTTTCAAGATATTCGAAGCTTGCGCCTAGAAAAATTATCTGCTTTTTTTATATTATATATTATTGGACCAGATAAACCCATGCAATAATTAATTGACTGTGGGAATGAGTGGCTTTACAGATTCACATGGCCTACGCTTCCCCATGTGTTGGTCGACCAGTAGGAGGTCGTTGCCTTGCAATGGTCATCGCTGGGGGCTCCTAAGATAATAATTCCGACTATTATGATTGCTACTGACGGGGAGAAGGGGTTTTTCAACTTCTTCAAGCAAGAGAACCGGTGAACTTTTCAAGTGTTTGGCCTGACAATGAGTGGTGCCGCAGGGGCAGTAGGCGTACAACTGACACCTGAGGGATTTCTTTTAAACTGATTTTTGAACAGTTCAAACAACATAAACGTGTTATCAGCAATTTTTCATATTGTATCTGCTCTTTGTTTGTTAATTTCTACTTATATTTTATTTCAAAAGCAGTAGCGATGTCAAAAAATAAGAAATCAGCTATTTGGACGTATTTTAACAAGCGCGATAACGGATAATTCAGCAGCTTGCAGTGAATGTAAGCAGACAATTTCATGTCCACAAGGAAACACTTCAACAGTGCATCGACATCTGCTTAGCATTCATCATATTGACATCAACAAGGATGAGTCTCAAATAGAGCCAAAGAAAATGAGAACAATGGATAACTTTGTTGTCAAAACTTCACTGGAAGAAATAGTCTCGAAATTCGCTGCAGTCGATGGATTCTTGATTCAGAAAATCACATATTCAGAATTTATTCGCCAATCGCTGTCATTAAGAGGAATGAAGATACCTGCTGATGAAAGATCGGTGATGGCCCTTATTCACAATTTTGAAGAAAAAGTGAAGCAACAAGTCATACAAGACATTAAGAAAGAATTCTCAGAATCAAAGAGATTTTCAATATAATTCGACAAATGGACAAGTATCAGAAATCGTCGATTTCTCAACATCAACCTTCAACGGTCTCATCAAAATGTATCAATCTTGGTCTTGTCAGAATTTACGGAAGTTGTAATGCTGAAAGAACGAACGAGCTCGTTGAGGAACATCTTAATTCTTTTGGTGTCTCATTCAAACAGGATATTATTGCCTCTACCAGTGATGGAGCAAGTGTCATGATCAAGTTCAGAGAAAAATCGCCCGCTCTGTATCAAGCCTGCCTTGATCACATTGCATTTGCGTGTTTCAAAACTTTTTACAAAGAAAATTGGCCAGGTCAAGGGATTTCAGTTTTTTTAGGTGAAAAAACTGGACAGACTGATGATTTTGATGAAAGCAATGATGAATTGAGTGCTGAAGAAGTTGAGATACAAAGCGAATCCGAAAATATAAACACTGTGAGGAAAATCGTTAAAGTTTTCAAAGGCTCGGCCATGCGATCGGATGCGTTTAAAGCTAAAAGCTCAGAAAAATGTAACAAAGAACAAAACTGTCCCTCGACTGCAAAACTAGATGGAATTCCATGCTAAAAATGCTAGAAATCTTTATTAAATTATACGATGTCATTAATGAAGTGCTGAGTGAAATTGGATCCGAGCATCTCTTAACTAATTTGAAAATATAATTATTGAAATCCATAGTTTTGGCGTTGAAACTGGTTGAGGTTACTCTTAATGCTATGAGCAAAAAGAAAACTTCTCTGAGAGCTGCTAATGTTGCTATTAGCTTCATGAGGGAAAAATTGTCTGCACAAGTAACAGAGATCAGTCATACCGTATTTACCATATGTTTTCGGACTGCAACAAATAATTACTTTTTTTGTTGTCCGAATACATATTAAATTCTTTGATTAGGTGTCCGAAAACATACAAGTGAAGATAGAATTATGCCGCCCCCCCTTCCCCGTCCATAATGAAGTTACCGTTAGCTCACATGACAACGTGCTGCCATGAAGTAAAACAAGTATTTTGTCTAACACCACGGAAAGGATAATTAATGAAAAATGGGCATTACTTGCCTATTTTATCTATTTGATACATGTCCATTGTAATGGCTGGCTCGGTTATCAAGGGTTATTAGAACAATATTGCACAAGCTCTGGTCAGAGGTATTGCGCAACTTGGAGAAACAACACTTGAAAACTGCCTCCCGCTAATTCTCGTTATCTAAAGGATGACCTCTACGGTGTAATTTTGCCCGGTCATAGAGTGGATATGGTAATCTGAGATGGTATCTTGAACAAGACAACACACGAGCCCCCATAAAGATAAAATAAGAATTTAATGAAATACAATCAAGAGAAGAATGACACAGTCAATTACAATTTTCTTTCCTTCTGACTATTCTTCGTTCAGAAGCACTTCAAAACCGAAGCTTTACAATAACGGTTATGTTAATTAAAATTCAAAACACTAATAAAATAGATGAATTTAGCCGTTAAAAGCTGATAGTAAATTTCATCACAAAATCGAGTGTTCATTAACATCGGATTGCTTGGGAAATTTACAATGACCTTGTTCGTCGACTGGTTTTTCTCTTCTGCGTGTGTCACGACTTTACTTTGCCCTTTGGTTGAACGTGGGATTTCACAACTCTGACTTCTGACTTCTTTTCCCTCCTGTTCTTGACTTATCTTCCATCCTTTTCTTGACTTCTCGCTAATTCTCACTCTTTCCAAGCAAACTATTTTCCTTTGAAAAGAAAAGGGTAAAATGCCCTAAGTATCTTGTTATACTTTAAGAGTTGAGATTGTCAGTCCGTCTTTCTGGTTCGAACAATCAGATCTTACTATCAGTGTTAACATTTATACAGCTAACAAATACTACACAAGTCTTCAGATCAATAGAGCTATACTGCTAATTATTGACATCAGAATTTGGGAAAGTCATATATTCCCGTAAATCATTACGTAAAGTGAGGCAATATATCATAACACACAATCCATATTCACTAATATGATAAATTCAAATTAATGTAGCACTTTCCAATCATAAATGTACACAGCGGGTTTTCTACACCACCCATTTACCTACCTAAGTATGTAAGGTAAAAATGCTAATTCAGAATTAAAAAATACATGATTAAATCACTGTAAAATCGACTATCCATACAAAAATATGAACACATCATGCATCCATAACAAAGAAACATCATATCAAAGTACGTTATTAAATCAATGTAATACCGAACTATTCGTATCATAGAATTAATACATTAAGCATCTATAACAAAGAAAACATCACATAAATTACATATGATAAATGTGAATTTGAATTAAATACCTTGTGTTTTTGGCGTCTTACAATCGTTCCACATTCAGTTTAACCTGGAACCACAATTTCAACAAACGTTGTTCTTGCAACGAATGGTCGGAGTCCTGGTAACGGTTCTCTCTTGCAGAGAAATTTTTAGACTAATTCAAACTCATAAGCTCAGAGGATATATTTCCCCGATTCTAGGGTTCGACACCCCCCCCCTTCTACATTTGACCAATCAAAATAAATGCTATTCCTACGGACCTTTTGAAAACCGTCTATCAAGATGCCAAAAATGCCACTTTGGGTCGAAATATCACCCTATCATTTGTTTCAAATCACTTTGACAGCTATAAGTGAGAAATACACTTAGTTCGGTTCTACTATAAATATTCTAACAGCTTGACCCAGTTAAGTAAATATTGTCCTTCGTCCAAACTCTACTCCAAGACAGTTAATTGTTGGCTAGACTAAGAATTAATTAATGAATTTCACTGGCGAAAAATTTGGCACTTGACATCCATCCTCTCAGAAATTAGTAGCAACTGAAAATGCTCTTTCATCTTTTAGAAAATATTGATCATTACGTCTACAGTAGAGTTAATCAACAACTTGTGGATCTTATGATTTCTTTGCACCTTTTGGATAATGTTCCATCCAAAACTTCTATTTAATTAGCGACAAATTTGATGAAGCGGCTATTTCCATCAGCAAATACTGCAAATGAAGAAGCACATGATGAGCAAATAACAGTTAACCATAATGAGCTTTCACTTGAAGATGAACTGAGATTTCGATTGGAAGCTTCTAGCACTCAGGGATCTCAAACCAATTTATTTAAGAAATTGCGCCAAGAATTTTCCTGGTCAAAAAGTAATGGTGAACTGACTGAAAATTTGAGGCGATTATCAGATGCCATCAGTACAATCAAACCGACTTCAATTGATTCAGAAAGAGCATTTTCAGTTGCTACTAATTTCTGTACAAAATTGCGACCAAAGTTTTCGGATAAATCTCTGCATGCTTTTGTCTTTTTGAAATACTATTATATTAACAAGGATGATGTTTAAATAAATTATAAAGAAAATTTTATTTTGCACTATTCAAGTTTGAAAGCTCACGAGCTTCAAATCCCCGAGCTTCCATATACTCTAATGTCTGTGCCATAAAGTCTCAAATCTGAACACAAAATCAGATTTCGACCATGGGCAAATTTTGTGTGGAAAAAAACAGGTCTCCCAAAAATTAGGTTTTTCCCTCTGTATTTTGTAGTGCAACTAAAATGTCCAGATTATTTCATTCCATTGTAGAGCTAAATCTGTCTACCTTTCTATAATACTACCCACTTTAGTGTATCACGTATGACCTTGATGCTACGGACCTTGGCAGTATGCTACTACCTTCTGCCCCGTAGACGTGACACTATGGGTTAAAAGGCTATTGTTAGGACTGGTTGGCCTGGTACCAGTCAGGATAATGTAACTGGGTGGGACATCAAGCTACATGTTTGCAGAAATGTAGTTAAATTTTATAACCAGTGATGTGGGTCTGGAAGTCTTGGAAAGGTCTGAAATTCTAAATTGCTTTCCCAGGTCTTGAAAATGTCTGAGAAATTGAGTTTTGTACAGTTTTGGAAAACTTCTATTGGAAAACCTGTTGATTTAACAGTTTACCATGGTACCGGATCAAAAGGTAATTATATTAAATGTGTACAGACCTCAGAACAGCATTGTTGTAGGTTGACTCTGGCTTGTATGGCATGCAAAAGTTTTTTCTTCTGTG
This sequence comes from Unio delphinus, assembly GCA_029339505.1. Lineage (NCBI taxonomy): Eukaryota > Metazoa > Mollusca > Bivalvia > Unionida > Unionidae > Unio > Unio delphinus. Next base: position 8,722,655 of record JAQISU010000051.1, on the reverse strand, counting down.
GTCAAAGTCGGGATGTATTTTGCAAGTCAGATTTGTCTGAAGTGGGAACATGTCGCAAGAGAGTCATTTTGGAAAAATAAATAAGTCCAACTAGATTGATAGATCAGAAATTAACAACATTAACAACAAAACTGCAAAAAATATACTTGGACAAGGTATCAAAGTCAAATGTGTTCCAGCTATGTTAGAGCATTTCCGGCAAGATAGTCCACCTTGTGCAGGAAAAAGAAAAATTAAGGATCAGGTATTATATGCATTAAAGACTTGACAACAACAATGTACTACTATTATTAATCTTATTACTGATACTACTAATAATAAAAATAATAATGAGTCAAATTTGTCTTTGCAGTGTAAAGAGCAAGATGCCTACCTTCAGTGTGGTCGTGACATTATCAGATGTCCTAGAGGTCCGAGGTGGGCCTCTAAGTGAGAGAGAGATTTGGGGAGTTCTCTGTCAGGGTGCTGAAGCTCTACAGGATCTTTTTACAGCAGGTATGTAACTTTGGTCCACTAACATATTCTCTCTCTGTTCTCTCATCTATCTCATCTGTCTGTCTGTCTATCTATCTATCTATCTATCTATCTATCTATCTATCTATCTATCTATCTATCTATCTATCTATCTATCTATCTATCTATCTGTCTATATATCTATCTGTCTGTCTGTCTGTCTGTCTGTCTATCTATCTATCTATCTATCTATCGATCGATCGATCGATCGATCGATCTATCGATCTATCTATCTATCGATCTATCTATCTATCTATCTATCTATCTATCTATCTATCTATCTATCTATCGATCTATCTATCTATCTATCTATCTATCTATCTATCTATCTATCTATCTATCTATCTATCGATCGATCGATCGATCGATCGATCGATCGATCGATCGATCGATCGATCGATCGATCGAAATACAGAATCAGAACATGAAGGGCTGTTGATGTTGTTGTAGGGTTTAATGCCATTTTTCAGCACATGATAGGCTATACATGGCGGCCAGTATTATTGGTGGAGGAGGAACCCAGAAAAACCCACAGAAAGAACCACTGACCCATGAAAAGTTACTGGCAAGCTTTCTCAAATACTCACATTAGCCGAATCTTAGACTTGAACCCACGCAGACAGAGGTGAGATGGCAGTGATCCGTAATGGAGAGTGCTTTAGACCACTCGGCCACTCGGGATCCCTAAAGGGCCTGTCCCGTTGGGTTGTTGTTGTTACATGGAGGTTGATTATAAATAGATGTAGAAGATAATAAGAAATCTCTGTTTTTTAAAAGTAGATATAAGGAAATATATTGTGAGTCAAGTGGATATATTATGTTGAGAAATCTGTTTTTTAAAAGTAGATATAAGGAAATATATTGTGAGTCAAGTGGATATATTATGTTGAGAAATCTCTGTTTTTTAAAAGTAGATATAAGGAAATATATTGTGAGTCAAGTGGATATATTATGTTATCATGAGTAAAGAAGCTGATTTAATTGGAACATTTAAGTGTCTTGCATGTTTGGTTTTGTCTGGATAGTAGGAGAACAACGAACAACATTAAAGGTTAACAGAAAATCTGACCTGCTCGTGGGTCTGCCCAGTGTCTACATTTACCAAAAATGTACTCTCAGTTGCTGATGGTGGCAGTTTCTGCTAAACCAAGCATTAATAACATAAGAAACAAAGTCATATATAAAACAGATGGGATATAGAACAGTTTGCGAAGCAAAATACCTATTGTATATAAATTTGATGGAATATAGAAAGCCCTGTAGGAGGCAAAGGTGTACATAAAACAGATGGGATGTAGCAATGTTTAGACAACAAAGATGAATTCCATATGAATCAGATAGAACATAGTAAGGCATAGGAAAATTTTTTTCCCTTAATAACATGAATATATAAAATTTCCTTGCCCATGATTTTATTGAAGGTGATACAGGTACATTTAAATAGCCTTGGTTTTACTGAAGGTGATACATGCTAATTTAATTGGACGTGGGTTTATTGAAGATGTAATATATACATTTAATTTGCCATGGTTTTATTGAAAGTGATACGTACTAATTTAATTGGCCATGGTTTTATTGAAGATGACAAATAGACATTTAATTGACCATAATTTTATGGTAGGTGATGTACATTTAATTGGTCATAGGTTTGTTGAAAATGATAGTCATATACTTTTAATTGGCCATGGGTTTATTGAAGATGATACATATACATGTATTTGGCCATGGGTTTATTGAAGGTGATACATGTACATTTAGGGTTTATTGAAGGTGATGTTGTTATTGTAGGGTTTAATGCCATTTTTCAGCACACGATAGGCTATACATGCCAGCCAGTATTAGTGGTGGAGGGAGCACCAGGGAAAATCACCAGAAAGAACCACCAACCCACAGAGAAGCTGCTGGGAAGCTTTCTCACATACCTACATTGTCTGAATCTGAGAATCAAACCGATGCAGACAGAAGTGAGATGGTAGGGATCTGTAACAAAGAGCACTTTAGACCACATGGCCACTTGGGGCCCCTTATTGAAGGCAATGCATGTACATTTAATTGGTCATGGGTTAATAATTGGCCAGGATTTTATTGAAGGTGATATATATATACACACACACACACACACACACACATTCTTGTATTTGGTGGATATCGAGGACATGGGTATGTAACCTCGTATCGAGGACATTTGTTCTGGCTATCTTGGAGCTAATATATATATAGTTTCTGGCAACAAATTTATACCAAATGTCGACGTATCGAGGAAGGTACTGTGGGATCAATTCTAAGGTATATGAAATTTAGCAATGCAAACGAGGACGCACACATTTACACAAACATTATGTACAATCCATTCAAACTAAGGACACACATATATATTGACCACAACATGGAAAATGCGGACAATTTGAATTTACGGACAATTTTGGTTGTCATTAAATTGCACAATTAAAATGAACAGAAATATTAAACAATACATTAACTATTCCGACTTAAAGGATTTCTGCACACAGACGCAAATGTGGTTCATTTTGATTCATCCCATGAATGTCTTTACACGTTTAAAGAACCAAAGGACGATCATATTATGATGAGAGTTTGTCTAAAAAATGTCATTAATTATTACTTCAAACAGCAATGTCGGAGCCTTGTGAGTCCAAACATTAGAACGAAGCACTGGACGATATTTGTAAATTTACTGTGCTGTAGTAAGTGTCCGTAATATATATAATTGTATTTGTGTCGATAGTTCCGTTGTAAACGAAATCGTATTAAAACAACATACAAAATGAAAACACAAGGCAGCAATCTATATTGTTTTCCCAAATTTAAATAGGTTTTCAACAATAGCCAAACGCTCAGAATTTTCTACTGGACCAACCTATATTTATAACGTGAAAGAACACTTATTTAGAGCTGCATTAGTTAGTAATATTCTTACTCATTTAGTCTTTCTTCAGTAAGGTGAATTAGGCGATTTGGGGAGTTTTTTTTAAAAAAACTTCCAGTAAACGATATCAAACACCTTTACAAGGTACCTCGAATTAGCAAATGTATAAACTAAGTGATTTGGAAGGTGAACTGTGATAGTGTTGTACGATTAATGTATATTCTTGTTCATATATGGCGCCAAAACAATAGAACAGGATAAACATTTTGTAAAAAGGTATTGGAAACTTATCCCCATCCACTAACTCTATACAAATCATGTATTCTCATAGAACTCTGTATTTCACTTATGGAATTCCTGAACTTTATAGCTATTTAGGAGGTTTCAATTCAGTTAAAATAGATACGTTGTTGTCTATGTTGTTGCTGTTGTTATTGTTGTTTTAGCATATCATTAATCTATGTGTTGAGGTTCATATTAAACACTATACAAAATAAGTAATGTTTTTATGCCTGATATATTTATTCAGCCAAAATAACTTGAAGAATGCAAGGACTCCGTGAAATACACAATATGCTTAACACAAACATTCGTTCCTATCGTCAACTACTAAAAACATAACAAATGTGGATATATGTACACTGTTGACATTTTTACATATGTAGCTAGAGCGATCGAAATAAGGTAAAGACGCAATCTATTAGTATTAACATTTCTCTTGTGGATATGGGTATATCATGGATAACGAGGACACGTTTACACATTTAGTCTGACCCATCAATACAAATTAAGGACGCACACTATTGACAACAAGATGGAGACCGTGGACATAGGTACAATACGAAATACGAACACAATTAAAATATCTAGTCTGAACATCAAAGTCGGTCTAATAACGCACACTATTAAAAAAAGTCGATGACAATGGACATTAATACATAAACAACATTTTCGACATCTTTACCTTTCTATTTTGAATGATCAATAAAAACCGCGACACACACTATTAGCAGCAACATGGAGACCGGGGACATTGGTACATCATGGACAACGAGGACATGACCATAACTTTCAATCAAAGGACACACACTATTACTAAAAGCATAACAAATGTGGATATATGTACACTGTTGACATGTTTAAACGTATAGTTAGAGCGATCAAAATAAGGTAAAGATGCAATCTATTAGTATTAACTTTTCTCTTGTGGATATTGGTATATCATGGACAACGAGGACATGGTTAAATATCTGGTTTGAGTTATTAAGACAAATTAATGACGCACATTATTAACAGAATCATGGAGAATAAAGACATTTGTTCAAGATAGAAAACGATGACATGTTTATATATATATCTGGTCTGAGCTGTCAATACAAATTACACACACTATTAGCAACAGCATCGAGACTGCAAACAAATCTGTATCATGGACAACGAGGACATGTTTAAACCTCTAATCTGAAATCTCAATCAAACTAACTACGAACACAATTACCATATCTAGTCTGAACATCAAAGTCGGTCTAATAACGCACACTATTACAAAAAGCCGATGACAATGGACATTAATACATAAACAACATTTTCGACATCTTTACCTTTCTATTTTGAATGATCAATAAAAACCGCGACACACACTATTAGCAGCAACATGGAGACCGGGGACATTGGTACATCATGGACAACGAGGACATGACTATATATTTCAATCAAAGGACAAACTATTACTAAAAGCATAACGAAAGTGAATATATGTACACTGTTGACATCTTCACCCGTGTAGTTAGAGCGATATAAATAAGGTGAAGACGCAGTCTATTAGTATTAAAATTTCTCTTGTGGATATGGGTATATCATGGATAACGAGGAAACGTTTACACATTTAGTCTGACCCATCAATACAAATTAAGGACGCACACTTTTGACAACAAGATGGAGACCGTGGACATTGGTACAATACCAACAACTACGACATATTGCCATATCTAGTCTGAACATCAAAGTCGGTCTAATAACGCACACAATTACAAAAAGCCGATGACAATGGACATTAATACATAAACAACATTTTCGACATCTTTATCTTTCTATTTTGAATGATCAATAAACACCGCGACACACACTATTAGCAACAACATGGAGACCGGGGACATTGGTACATCATGGACAACGAGGACATGACTATAAATTTCAATCAAAGGACACACACTATTACTAAAAGCATAACGAATGTGGATATATGTACACTGTTGACATGTTTAAACGTATAGTTAGAGCGATCAAAATAAGGTAAAGACGCAATCTATTAGTATTAACATTTCTCTTGTGGATATTGGTATATCATGGACAACGAGGACATGGTTAAATATCTGGTTTGAGTTATTAAGACAAATTAATGACGCACATTATTAACAGAATCATGGAGAATAAAGACATTTGTTCAAGATAGAAAACGATGGCATGTTTATATATATATCTGGTCTGAGCTGTCAATACAAATCACACACACTATTACTAACAGCATCGAGACTGCGAATAAATCTGTATCATGGACAACGAAGACATGTTTAAACCTCTAATCTGAAATCTCAATCAAACTAACTACGAACACAATTACCATATCTAGTCTAAACATCAAAGTCGGTCTAATAACGTACACTATTACAAAAGCCGATGACAATGGACATTAATACATAAACAACATTTTCGACATCTTTACCTTTCTATTTTGAATGATCAATAAAAACCGCGACACACACTATTAGCAGCAACATGGAGACCGGGGACATTGGTACATCATGGACAACGAGGACATGACTATATATTTCAATCAAAGGACACGCACTATTACTAAAAGCATAACGAAAGTGAATATATGTACACTGTTGACATGTTTACCCGTGTAGTTAGAGCGAAGAAAATAAGGTAAAGACGCAGTCTATTAGTATTAACATTTCTCTTGAGGATATGGGTATATCATGGATAACGAGGAAACGTTTACACATTTAGTCTGACCCATCAATACAAATTAAGGACGCACACTATTGACAGCAAGATGGAGACCGTGGACATTGGTACAATACGAACAACTAGGACATATTGCCATATCTAGTCTGAACATCAAAGTCGGTCTAATAACGCACACTATTAAAAAAAGTCGATGACAATGGACATTAATACATAAACAACATTTTCGACATCTTTATCTTTCTATTTTGAATGATCAATAAAAACCGCGACACACACTATTAGCAGCAACATAGAGACCGGGGACATTGGTACATCATGGACAGCGAGGACATGACTATAAATTTCAATCAAAGGACACACACTATTACTAAAAGCATAACGAATGTGGATATATGTACACTGTTGACATGTTTAAACGTATAGTTAGAGCGATCAAAATAAGGTAAAGACGCAATCTATTAGTATTAACATTTTTTTTGTGGATATTGGTATATCATGGACAACGAAGGACGTGGTTAAATATCTGGTTTGAGTTATTAAGACAAATTAGTGACGCACATTATTAACAGAATCATGGAGAATAAAGACATTTGTTCAAGATAGAAAACGATGGCATGTTTATATATATCTGGTCTGAGCTGTCAATACAAATTACACACACTATTAGCAACAGTATCGAGACTGCGAACAAATCTGTATCATGGACAACGAGGACATGTTTAAACCTCTAATCTGAAATCTCAATCAAACTAACTATGAACACAATTACCATATCTAGTCTAAACATCAAAGTCGGTCTAATAACGTACACTATTACAAAAGCCGATGACAATGGACATTAATACATAAACAACATTTTCGACACCTTTATCTTTCTATTTTGAATGATCAATAAAAACCGCGACACACACTATTTGCAACAACATGGAGACCGGGGACATTGGTACATCATGGACAACGAGGACATGACTATATATTTCAATCAAAGGACACACACTATTACTAAAAGCATAACGAATGTGGATATATGTACGCTGTTTACATGCTTACACGTGTAGTTAGAGCGATCAAAATAAGGTGAAGTGAAATATACTGATTTACTTTATCTTTATACAAATAATCAGAATCGTATTTTTTTGAACCGCGACGTACTGAGACTTGCTTTAATTGATGTACGTTTTAACTTTGGCACGTTTTGAATTTATTTATTTAGCATTATTTTTTTCCCAGTAAACTGAAGCCTTTCTACTCGACAACCGAAATTAATCTCAATCAAAAAGTTAAATTTTACACTACATAAAATACCATAAAACCTAAACTCATTCCCATGTGGGAAATGGACTTTAGCTGCTAAATGCGTGACACGTGCTGGTCCAGATTGTTAACAGTTAGAAGTAGCTTTAAGTAGGCGTATCGGTGATATAATCTGGCAAGGGCTCGCGTGGTTAGAACAACACTTGACGGATCAGCGTCAACTAAGGGCTAATTTGAAGTCATTCATTAAAGAGAATGAACTCTCAAGATGAATGTGCATTAATTAAAGGCTAGTAGATAATCTTACAGTGTGTGTTTATCAGATTATCATTAAATGGGCTTGATCCATTTGTTTGCATAATTGAACGATTTGTCTTTTTTAGCGAACAAAAGGAGACCGTGCATACTGGTACATCACGGATAACGGGGACAAGCTTACACATTTAGTTTAGAACAATCAATTTCATCTAATAACGCACAATATCACCAAAAACACGAATACTGTGAACATTGGTACATCATGGGTATTGAGGACATGTCTACACATTTTCTCTTAACTATTAATACAAACTAAAGACGAGCAAAATTAAGCAAAACACGCAGACTGTGGATATTATTACATCAAAGACAATGAGGACATGTTTACACATCAATTTTGAACGATCAACTCAATAAAACGACGCACAATAGAATGTCACGAAACTATGTTGTTATGGGTATTGCACTATAACGGTTTTGAAGACAACGTTTCTTGGGAACTGTATTTAATATACAGCCGATCCGGCAAACACTTAGTGAACGCACAGGAGACCCATGTAGCAAATAATTTCGTTCATATTGTTTCAATTTTTCACAACAAACAGTTGCGAAAACCTGTTATTTTGCAATTGCCAGCTATCGACTATCCTTCATTTTGATATCACATTAAGGCCGTAGAGAGCTATCACGGACCCTGGGCTTAAAACCTTTTTGACCTTTCCTAGTTCTAGTTCAAACAAAATTTTATGTTTTATAACATTAAAAGTTTTGTTCAGCTGGGGTCCCCTCATGGGCCCCTGGCCCCAGGGATATATACCCGGGTGCACCCCTCTTGTAGGTCACACACACACACGCGCATATATATATATATATATATATATATATATATATATATATATAAGAAGCAAAAGAAGAGACAAGAGCAAAAGAAGAATAAACTATATTTTTTTTTATTTTTACCAATAACATGATAAATACCCACTGTATCAATACGGGATTAGCAATAATGATGATCCGCCATGTGTGAAGTTACAAAATAATTTCAAAATAGGTTTCATTTCCACATGTTGGAAAGATGATGACGTATAAACAAAATGTATATGTAACCTTTCTAGTAGTTAATTTTAAAAGAAAATTATGGATATCTCTATGAACTCAACGTAATCTGGGAAACTGAACTCTTTGATATGAGGAAGCCTGTCAAATGTTTGAAATTTGTAGGTAACATTTTGCATATACACCTATATAATTAAAACTGTACCTAAATACTAAAACGTCTTTGCAACTGGCTTAAATATAATTTAATTTCCGAATCTTTCCGTTCTCTCACTTTTCGGCATTTTTCACGAGCAGTTAATTGTCGCAGTAACCAAATCGCGTATTCATAATTCACAAGTTTGTTTTGCTTTTTTATGGTTTAACGCCATTTTTCAGCACAAAATAGGCTATACATGGCGGCCAGTATTAATGGTGGAGGAAGAAACCGGACAAACCCCGGAAAGAGCCACCGATCCAACAGAAGCTACTGGCAAGTTTTCTCACATAACTACATTTGCCGAATCTTAGACTCAAACACACGCAGAAAGAGGTGAGATGGCAGTGGTCCGTAACGGACAGCGCTTTAGACCACTCGACCACTCGGGGCCCCTAATTCACAAGTAATATTTCCAAAGTTATCTTATTTTCACAATCTATCTATCTATCTATCTATCTATCTATCTATCTATCTATCTATCTATCTATCTATCCAATTTTTGCTACTTTATTTTTCCTCCCTGACTGATAGATTTTAATTGAAAATTACACCTGAGAGAACGGCGATGAGTTATTCCAAATTAAATTATATAAACAGCTCACAACATCAAAAGAACTATTCAAGGCCAAGATAGTGTTACATTACTCGTGGTATCTTTCCTACAATGATCAAAGAAAATCTAAAACCAGCCATGCCTGTTCACAACTTAATGTGAAGTGGTATCTACTGATCTACGGAACTTTCAACATATAAACAAAAGAGTAATATTTGAACCTAAACGTGCTGAGAATTTTTTTAACTGAGGTACGTTTTAACTTTTGTACGTTTTGAATTTATTCATTTGTGACATTGGGTATTATAGTTGGAGCAGTTACAAGGTGGAACATACATACAATTTCAAAAGTTATTGTAAGTATCACATTCAATTAATATAGAAGTGTGAAAGTAATAAAATAGTAGATAACATGTTTGAAATAAAGGAAAATTACAATAAAATATACAATTTAGTTCAAAATTTGCATTTTATTCCTACAGAAGTCTTTGACATTTCTCCAGTTCCTGTGTCTTAATTCCGGCTCAGCTCTCAAACAGTTTTCAATTTCTTTCTTTCCCGGAAGCGTCTTTCTAAGAATTTGCTTGCCAAGATGTTTCATTACCGCTGCCTTCTCCTCTTCCGTCCAAGGTCGTCTTTTTACAGATGTTCGCTTAGCGAGGCTACATCCTATGGGCACAGCCACTTTTATATTCTCAATCTCTCTCTCCAAGGGCTGATATTTACTTGCATCTGAAATATAGATGAGAACTTTGACGATATAATTAATTAACAATATATAGCAGATGTTTAAAATGTATGTTTTCGCGAAGAGAGAGGAAACAAGTAAAATTATGTTATCAACTCACATTTAATACATTTAGACATGCATTTTCAATATTTTATGCAGACTGCTTGATCTGCCATGACGCAGGAAATGCAATATAAAGAATTGTTTTCTTGTCTCGCTGACGGTAACATTAATGTATCAAATAACACGTCTTTTTAGCGTCATCAATTAAATATTAATTTATTCGCCAGACAGCCCCGTAATACTTAATAACCTCACACAGCAACATTATGCATAATGCAGAAATGTTTAAAATTATCTGATGAAAGGAATCTTATAACTGAGTTCATTTCTTATAAAAAAAAATGAAGAATCTTCAAAATAACGCAAAATGCTGATTTCATTCACTTTACTCTTAAGTTATTTTTAATTTTTCACTTTGTAATCTAGGGAAATAAATTAGTTGACTCATTTTACCAAACCTGTTGGTTTTCGCTCTTATCTTTAATCAGGGCGATCCCATTAATTGCATCATTTATCAAAATATTTTATACTTTACTAATTTCCCTCCTACGTTTTGTCTCTATCCATCAAAAACAGACTCTTTATTGTAACTGCTTATTAATTAATTGTTTACGTTAAATAAACCTTGTTATTTTCATTGGAATTCATTCTTTCCCACTTATTTTTAGGAAGCAATAACTGCACTTTAAGGAAATTAACTTTCGTTCTTTTCATTCTCTTTGTCGTCCAATATTTAGACATATTTAGACATTTCTGTCTTACGACCCTCCTCTCTCTCTCTCTCTCTCTCTCTCTCTCTCTCTCTCTCTCTCTCTCTCTCTCTCTCCAATATCTAAAGTATATCACTCAATACGCTCTTTAATAGAAACAACCCTGGGTTAGAATGAATGGGGGACTGTTTGAAGGCTTGACTCTGTCATTTCGTCCACTATCTTCGCTGATATGTATCAGCCCCCCTCCCCATCAATAAAGCCCACTAGTTATTGAGGACTAAAACTCGGAGAAAGTTCTTAGTTCTTTAAAGAATTGCCTCCGTTACATGTCGTTATCTTTCGACATCATGATAATCGTTTCTGATGTCACATCGACACACTGACATATTATAACGAATAGCACCATAAAGAAGAAAGACTAATGTTCCTTGTTATGTTTGGACAAGACAATTGTTCGGGCGTAGTTTCCGTGAAGATTGCAATATCTCGAACCCAAACCACACTATATGAAACTTTATATTGTTTGTCTGGTTTGATATAAATTGCTAATGAATAATGTTAAAGATTTACCCATGACTGTATTCTCATCGTCCGATTCATTGTCGCTTTCAGCGCTGTCATCATCATGTTGTATTTCTGCAATAAGAATTACACCAATGAGGACAAATTCGAATCGAATGCAATGATTTTAAGGGTATCATAAACTGAATGAACTCATTATTCATTAACGTAGGCGAAACGTCTATTTTCAATATTATTAAATGAAAATAAATATGAAAAAGGACTCATTATTTCAATATTTAATAGCGGCTAAATGCTATTACGTCTCATAACATAGCAGACATAGTCTCGATTGTGCAGAAATTCAGTAATAATTTAGAATTATGACAGTGTGTTGACAAATGACAAAACTTAATTTTTAACAATTTAACTAAGCGGAGACAGTATATGTTTAATTCCTGAATATAGATAAATCAATTGTGTTTCGACTTCAATAAGAAAACCTTGTCATTATATTGCCCAAGCATACTGAAAGTTAAATTGTATCGAATGTTTAAGTATTCAGGATATAATTTTCATTTGTCATTTGTAAACATGTCAGTCACCAACAGTTTTATAGTTCTTTTTATGTTAGAAATGAATAACAAAACAAAAAATAAACCATAGTATACACACCTTCGTCGGGTTGGATGTCAATATCTTCCAGTCTCTTCCCTGCATTATTAGCCATAGTCCCATTCTCCATAGCGAGGAGCAGCTTTGAAAGCTTGGCGACCTGCAGGGTTCCCTCTGGTAGTCTGTAATAATGCCTATGGACACGAATGTCGTGACCCATGAACTGTGCTAGCAGGTCCATCTCTTGCTCTTGAAGGTTCAATATCTGGGACATTGTTGCCACATGTTTGCGCAGTTTTGTGGACCTGATGTGCTCTGGATGGAGAGCGCCACACTGCAAAGAAAATTGTCGTAAGCAATCGGACCCTCTAATATGTCCCATAGATCCGTAGTTTGACCTTGCAAATAGATACACATTTTTGGGATCCACACCAGCAATAGCTCTGTTTTGAATGAGCAAGTCTAACGATTCCTGAACCGAGCTTGTTAGCAGTACAGGAACGGTGCTGCCCCTTTTTCCTTTAATTTCAAGGCGTGCAAACAGCTTGCACAAACCTTGTTCTATTGTGGAAAGCATTTCTCCGATTTCACCTTGTGCTGCGGCGTGTTTTTTACTGTACTGGCTTACTTCAATTCTTGATACTTCTCCTTGTCTTCGCCGATTGAACAAGATGATCTGGGTCAGGGTTATCTCGTTTAATGTTGACCATGCTGCTTTTCTTTCTTCTATGGATGCAGTTTCACTCACCAGAATAGTTCGACGGATCAAGGTTTGATCTTGAAGGTGCTTTGTTAACACTTTTACGTCATTCGCAAGGGGTAGAATCATAACTGAGTTTCGTTTCATAAGTTGCAATGTTCGTAGTGCATGAGATGAGACTTCGTCCGTCCATTTCAACTCACAGAGTGTGCTAAAGGCATCAGCGCGTGTCGTAGTCTCCACATCACCACATTGTAAAGCATTTCCTTTCATGATCTTTGCGCATTTCTTTAATGTGTGTCCTAACTTTAAAGCTAGAGATGGGGTGGCATACTCATGTGTCACTTCATTGAACTGTGATACCTCTCGTGCTGCTTCAACGACATCTTTGAATTTAGTGGGTTCAATAAAGTCTTGTAAAGAGCTATTGTATAGACCAGTTCTTGTTCTCAGGCAAACAAGAAGCCTCCCCAATTCTCTCATTTTGGATCTAATGTAATTGTGGGAATCTTTCTCATGCCCTACTCTAAAGGTTTCCTTTCTCGCTAGCTGCAAAATTAATGTGTCACTTTTGCACACTCTTGATACTTCGTCACTACTCATGGCTGCAAGAACTTCTGTTAGAGCTGCATTAGCTTCTGGGGGAGTTGGTAACAGCATTCGGCTTTTTGAAAGTACCCTTTGACGCAACTTTCCTTTAGTGCTTGACACCGGTTTTAAAGGACATTTATGTCGCCACAGCTCATACTTGGCATAGTACCCATAACAATACTCACACGGTGTATATGAATGAGCTGAAGCAAACTTTGATGGTCGGTATGAAACCAAAAGACTGCCTTCTCCTCTTCTTAAAACTGCGCAGTTATGGACGTGGTTGCCAAGATTTCTTAGTTTACAAAGCATAGCTGTTTTCTTCTTGCCATCTGCCTCACCCAGATATCTGGCTACCTCGGATTCATTTGTGTGCATAGTTGTAAGATGCCTTGTTAATTTGGAATAAGCTTTCTCGCAGTACAAGCAGTAGGCTTTTTTTTCCCATTTCCGAGCTCCTACGTCATTTGAGGTGGTCATCACATGAATTGAAGAGAAACGTTTGCAGCTCGCAACTTCAGCATGTTGTTTATTTGACAGTAAATCCGATTTTGCCATTGCAGCGCTCTGTTTCTGGGGGTTTGCATTTGTTTGGGGCGATGCAACATCTGAATTCTGCAGACTATTGTCAGTTTCGGAATCCGTTTCATTATTATTGAATTTGTCTTTCTCTGAACCCTCAAAATGTGATTCATTTAGTTCTAAATCAGATTCATCAGATGCTTCGCTTTCTTTCGATGGCTTGTACTCACTTTCAGAGTTATAATACTGATCTAACTCTTCTTCATCAGAGGATGATAGAGTAATCTCCCCCGTGTAATCTACATAGTTATTTTCTTTACCGTTTGCGATCTCCGTGACAGTTGTAGCGATAGTAAGCATTGTGTTATTTTCTTCTAGGTGTTCGAAGTCCGTGTTAGTCCTGGTTACATCCGTTGGGTCGTCGTTTTCGGTATCCATAGCTTCGCTTTGTCCCATAGTATTACAGATACGGTTGGTCTCTACATTTGTCTCCACGTTCTCTTTAAAGTTTCCAATTTGTGTCTTTTCGTTAGCAAGGATATCCATGCTTTGGTTGTTACTGTTCTTAGTGTGGCCACTTGTAGCAATGATGTTATAGGGTTTTGGGACATCCTTTTTTACAATGTCGTCTTTCTGTTTAACACTACTCACTGCCCCTGGTAGCTTTCTTGAGACTGAAAGAAAAATGAACACCGTGTTTATTACTTTTTTGTTGTATATATTTATATGTTTTGTAACTCTATTTCAAGTCGCTGTGTTGCGGTTGTTAGCGCGTTGAACTCATAATCTGCAGGAGTTCGAATTGTGCGACCGGAACAGCAAATGTCAACCGAAGTGGCTTGTCCTTAGCAAGACTACTTCAGGTTAAGTTTCTTGACAATGTTCTACCTTCATGTATTATTATGTTACATGCGCGACAAGCTGCTCGAGAACACCTGACAGCAGGTTTGAAAAAAGTATTTGCACTGCTGATTCAAATAACAAAGGAAATTGGCGAACGTGCAGAGGATATTAATAAGGACGCAAG